>CAJVPS010000406.1:0-25475 GCA_910591765.1 Ambispora leptoticha
ATTTCTTTGATTTATTTTATTCTTTCTTTATTTATTTACCCTTTATTGAGATAATATCCATAGATATTGGCACAGACCTTAAAAATCTTTGTCATTATTGAAAGTTATAGTCTAATTCCCCTCTCATTACCTTTTATTATTTCAGTCTCTCCCAATCCTATATCATTAGGATAAATCAAAGTGAAAATTCACTTACTGATTTGCCGTAACAATAATATATAAAGTAAAGATGACTTCTCAATTAGTATCAGCTTATGATAGCCAATCAGAGAATTATGATAGAGTTGTAACTAGTTATAGCTTTCATTACTAATATAAAGATACTATTATCTTTATAATTATTAAAATAACTTAGTATTTCATATATATATATCTTTAGCCTTTAGTTTTAATAAATATCTAATAAGTATCTTTATATAAGACTTATTTTATTACCAATTAGAAATATTATTAAGCAAAAGATATATAGATTATTCTATTTTTTTGATTAATTACAAGTTATTATATTGGAATAAAAAATAATCAATAGTAACCAGTTATCAAGAAATATAATTAATTCTGTTTTTTTATTACTTACTTTCAAATTATTCACTATAAATCTGTAATTTCTAACTATTTTTAATCTTAATTTTTTTTAATATGATAAAGCAAATTTATCACTAGCTCTAAATTGAAATAGAAAAATTTTGATGTTTTAAATTATTGATTAGTAATAAAAAATATATTCTATTTCTTGAAAATTAATTATAAGTACTTCTTTAAAATTAAGATATAGAAATTCAGTATTATTAAGAAGCTTATGATTCTCTTTGATACTTTTAGATAAAGAATTTTCTTTTATATTAGTACTTATATTAAATTATTTAATTATTTTATTATTACAAGTATTTGATAATTAATATTCTATTATAAGTTTTATAAAATAATAATAAACTTTATTTGATTACTTAACTTCTTGTAAATATATATAATTATTAATAGCATTATCTAGCAATATTTTTTTAGAGACTTCCTAGAAAATTGAAAATAAAACTGTAAAATTAATATTTTTTCTATATTTATAAATGTCATTCTTAATTTTAAATCATTAGAGTAATTTGAATTCTATAGATTAAATGATTAATATATCATAAAAAAATATTAAATAATGATGTATTATATTATTTTAATTTATTATTTCTTTATATTCTAATATTATTACCATTTCTTCTTTACTTTTTAATATATTTGAGAAATCTAATAAATAATTAAAAGCAATTTCAAAATCTTTTCATAGTTCAGATTTCTTATAAATAGATAGTAAAACAATAAGAAAAATAAAAGCAGATTTTTCAGATTGGGTTAAAATAGGATGTTTACTAAAAATATAATATTTAAAAATATAAGAGATTAAAAAATTATAAGAATAATAAATATATTGAAAAATATTTTTTAAAGTATATTTTTTTATATTACTTTTAACTTTTTATATTTTTATATAGAAATTTATCTTGATTTAAAAATTTATCTTGATTTATTAATATAATAAGATATATTTAATTAATCTTTTTACTCTTCAATATATATATATATTCTAAGTAGTTAAAATTACTTGCTTCTATATAACTTGCTTTCTAATTATTACTTTTCTAATTATTGATATATTATGCATTTTTCAAGACTATTACTAATTAATAGATAGAATTATTTGTTTCTATATGATATATTTTTCTAATTATTAATATGTTATATATTTTCAAGACTATCACTAATTAATAAGTAAAATTATTTATTTCTATATAATGTATTTTTCTAATTATTAATATATTACATATTTTTTTAAGAAAAGACTATCATTAATTAATAGATAAGATTATTTATTTTATGTAATATATTTTTCTAATTATTAATATGTTATGTATTTTTCAAAAAAAGACTATCATTAATCAATAGATAAGAATTCTTATTTAAATGACTTGTCATGAATTTGTCTTTCTTATTTATACTTTTTATTTAAATCTTATTAAAATAATATTTAAAGAATAAATACAATAATAAATTAATGTTTTAGATAATAGTTTTTTTATTAAAATAATATATTCTTAATCTGAAAATATATTTAATCTAATATTAACTATATCAAAATTAATTTTTAATAATCTTTAATTAATATTATTAAATATTAATTTTTAATTTTATAGATTATATACAGACTGCTACTATTTCTAGTTAATTAAAATTATTTACTCTTACTGGTTTATCAAGAATATTATTTAAACTATATAATATAAATAAGTATACTTAATATAAAAAATGTTATAATGAAGTTATATTAAAATAAGATTGATAACTCAAAGTGATTTACAAGCTCTAGAAGATAATGTTTAATAACTTGAAAAGAATTAAGACACAAATAAGAAAAAAATAAGACAAAAAATAGATTTAAGTAAAAAAGTATGAGCTGTAAGTATATATTATTTTAATTTTTTTATATATATTAAATTTAAAATTTGAAAAATTATAGGATAATTATAGTAATATCTATTTAAGTATTTTTTTAACTAAACTATAGTTATAATTTTATAATTATAAGAAGGAACTTGAATTTTGACTCAATCATAAATACTTTGATTATTTGTAAGAAATCAGAAAATATAAATAGATCAATACTTTTTCTGGATAATATTATTTAATAATAATTATCATAATTATAGTTTTATTAAATTTTATTAATAATTTTTATATCTCAATTAGATTATAAGAAGAATGAAAGATATATGTAATTTTAATATAATAATAATTAAGAAAGTAATTTTTTATATTTTTAAAATAAATAGCTTATCTTTTATTAATAACTAAAAATTTTCAAGAAAATTTCTAAATAGAAAGTATTATTAGAAGTAATTAAATATTATAATAAGTTATTTTAACTTGAAAATAATAGTACTAGTAATATTAACTATATCATTTATATTATCTTTCTATTTCTTCACAAAAAACTACTATCTCTTAACTTATATATATATATATATTATAAGTATATATAATATTATACTAAATTTAAACTATTTATTAATTAAAATAAGTAGAACTTTATTATAATATCACATAAATAAATATAAAATAAGCTTTTACTTTATATTATATATAATCTTTTATGACTAATATTAATTTTCTTTTAGGAAATATATCAAAAAAATATAAATCTAATATATAAAAACTTGATAAGTATTATTAAAGATGAAAGATTTGATAAAAAAAAATAAATTAGAATTCAAAAATAATGAAGATGATAATAATATATAATAATATTATTTAATAAGAAGTATATAATTTTTATATAGCAAATAACTTATTTATAAATAGTAAAGATGAAAATATTAATTAATTAGTTAAGAATTATTAGAATTGTATTTAAAGTAATATATTTATTAAATAGATTTTCATTTTAATAATAAAGAATTCTGAATTTAATAATAAATAATAATATTTAATAAAATAAGTTAATTTAATAAATTTATATTATTAAATAATAATATTAATAGATTTATATTATTAAATAATAATATTTAATTATTAAATAATGATATTTAATAACTATACTATTAAATAATAATATTTAATGATTTACACTATTAAATAATAATATTTAATAAATTTATATTATTAAATAATAATTTTTAATAAATTTATATTATTAAATAAAAATATTTAATAATATATATTATTACATAATGATATTTAATAATATATATTATTAAATAATGATATTTAATAATATTTATTATTAAACAATAATATTTAATAATATATATTATTAAATAATATATATTAATAACTCTGATATATATTAATATATATCAAATATCTGTTTTGATATGTATTAATAACTCTAATATATATTAATATATAATTATTATATTCTTCCAAAAATAAGTATAAGTGATCTTTACTCAAAAGGATTAGTTTTTCAAAAATAAGTATATCTGAAAATAAGTATATTTAAAATAAGCATTAATTTTTATTTATTATATAGCTATATTACTAGTTATTATTATTTAAGTTTATAACTAAATTATTATTCTGAAGTACTACTTTAGATTGATATTTAATATCTAAATTATATTTATCAAAAATATAATTATCTTTTATTCTATTTAAATTATTAGAAATTTTATATTTTTTAAAAGACTTAATAATAATTTCACTAGAAATACTATCTCATAGCTCAATGATTCATTTACAAATAATATTATAATCAAATTTTTTCAAATTTTCTTCCTTTATCAACTTATAATCATCTTTAGTTATCTATATTTACCATTTTTCTCTTAATTAATCTTTAAATAGTTTGTTTAAATAGATATTTAAAGATTATAAAACTGATAAAAAACTATTTAGAATAATTATTATATTGGTATTTTTTTCATTACATCTTTTTTTTACTGAGTTAGTTTTATATTTTTCAAATGAATTTATTACTAATAAAGATTTTCTTCTTGCAAGTCCATCAGATTTTCTTGTTTAAACTTTTTCTATCTATAATTGCATAATTTATTCATCTAACTATTCTTTTTCTTGTATTTGAATAATAATACCTAGCAGAAGATTATGAGAAAGATATTTTTCTTTAAATATAACTATTAGTAAAAGCTTGATATTATTGATCAAAACTAATAAAATACAGATAAACTAATTTTTTTTATTATTAGTTGTTCTTATATATATAGTTTTATTTCCTTTTACTTTAATAATAATATTTCTAATCATATTGAAAAAAATAAAGATTTTATCCATATTATCAATCTGTGCAAGATCATAATCTTGTACTTAATGATATTATATAATAAATTATTAGAATATAACAAGTTTTTTATTAAGATTTTCAGGAAGTTTTTGGCTAATTTTTATTTAATGATATAATAAAAGCTTATAATGATAAAGAAATTGATAAAACTACTAGTTAGACATGATAAAATATTAGATATATCAGAATAGATATCTTAAAAATTATTTTTTAATAGATATTTCATTTGATATTTAATTATAATAGCATTTAATATAATACTATTTTTTTTAAACTCCAGAATTTACTTTTTGAGTTTCTTCTTAATAGCAGAATATATAACTTTCTGACCTAATCCTGAACTATGACTTTTATAACTTAATATTTCAAGATTTTTTTTTGAATCCAGCATGATATTATCAAATGATTAATTTCATATCTTCAAGAAGTAGTTATTATATTTGTTTTTATAATGAGAGTAATAATATAAAGCTTTTCTATAATAATATATAACTGGTAATTTTTTTATTAGATTAAATTATTTTTACAATTAAAAAAAAATACATTTTGACTAAACCAAAATATTACAAGAATATTTATTATAAATACATCAAAAAATTATACAGAAATATAAATATATTATATTAGTAATATTTGTTGATTATTTTTATTTGAAAAAAATTACTATCCAAAAATAAGTACTACCCTAATTTAAACTCAAAATATACTTTAAAAATCTATGCTTATTTTCAGAAGAATATAATAATGATAAAAATTAATACAAATCATCTCAAAAAATTTTTTGATATAGCTTTTAAAGTCTAATAATATATATAACTATAAGTAATTTTTTTATGAACTGGATAATTTTATTTAGTTAATGAAAGTTTTCTTAATTTAAAAATTATAAATTGATTATTCTTGTCTTGATTTTGATTTAATATAACTCTTATAGTAAAATCTAAAATATTTATAATGATTGTAAATAGTAATTTGAGATCAGATAATAATAAAACTAATACTGATATAAGATATTATTTGAGTAATTCAAAAGCTTATTGTATTATTATAAATCATTCATATTCTTTGTCTTTATAAAGAATACTATAAGTAATAATATTATGACTAAAAATTCTTTAATAAACTTTCTATAGTAACTTGTAAGTTCTAGAAATAAGTAAAATTCTAATATATTTATAAATACTAATCAATTTTTAATTACAATTATCTTTTTTCAATTAATAAAACTTTCATCTGCTAAAATAAAATATTCTAGATATTTTATATATTATTATATAATATTATACTTCTTTCATTTGATATACAGAAAGTGGAAAGAAATATTGAATATTTTGTGTATTTTTAAATTAATATATATTATTAGATCTTGTATTTTTTTTTGATAATTATTTTATAATAAATTATTTATATATAGTAATGATCTATAATTAAAATAAATCTTAACTTTATATAATATATTTAGATATTATAAAGCTACACATAATTTTCTCTTAAAAAATTACTCTTTAAATTTTATTGTATAATGTATTATGAAAAAAATTAATAAAAAATCAGAAAAATTGAATTATTATTATAAAAAAACTTGGTCATACATATATCAAAATCTTTAAGGCTGTAGTTTATTTTATAATCTATATGCTAGAAGTATACAAGCTTAAAAAATTATCTAAAAAATAATCAGATCATCTACTAATTCATAACAAATCTGTATACAACTATCTCAAGACTTCAGTAATTCAAAACAAAAATTCTCATCATTAAATTCTTTTTCAGATTATATAAAATATTAGAATTATAATATAAATATCTAAATTATTCTATAAATAAATAAATAAATATCAGAATCTTTTATAAATAAATAAAATTAATTAAAAAAAATCTTTCAATATTTCTTTCATCTCTTCTCATGAATAATCTAATTATTTTTTATTTTTTAGATGATTTTTTAAGCTCATATGTTTCTAATATGTGAATTACAGAATAATTTACAGTCTTAGAGATCTTAGTATATGTCTGGTCAAGTTTTTTTGCAATAATAATTCTATTTCTCTGACTTTCTGTTAATTCTTTTTCATAATACATCATGTGATAAAATTTAAAGAGTAATTTTTAAGAGAAAATTACATATAGCTTTATAACTTCCAGATGTGTTATATGAAGATAAGATTTGTTTTGATTATAGATCATTACCATATATAAATAATTAATTATAAAATAATTATCAAAAAAAATACAAATCCAATAATATAAATCAATTTAAAAATATGTGAAATGTCCAATATTTCTTTCTATCCCCTGTACAATTTATACTTGCAAAATATTTTTAGTATAGTCTGAAGATATTGTATATATTCTTTCTTGATTTTACTATACATTAAGATATCATTTAGATATATGATTACAAATTTATTAAGATAATCATAAAATATATTATTTATTAAGATTATAAAGTTGGCTGATATATTGATAAGACCAAAAGATAAAATCAAGAACTCATAGTAACCATAGCAAGTTCTAAAAGTTATTTTATATATATCTTTCTCAGCTATGTGAATTTGATAATATTCTAAATATAAATCTAGTTTTGAAAAATATTTTGAACCTGTAAGTCTATTCATTAATTTATTAACTCTTGATAAAGAATAGTGATTCTTAATAGTTATTTTGTTCAAAACTTTATAGTTTACATTAAAGATATATCACAATTTGATTGCAATTCTCTGATTAGCTATTATAATTAATTACAATTCTCTGATTGACTATTACAAGTCATAATTAATTAAGATAATATCTTTAGTTTATATATAATCTCAGTATATCTTTTTTCTTATGTATAAAAAGAACTAATATTTCAAAAGATAAGACACTTAGATAAATAAATCTTTTTTTATAAGATCAGCTAATTATTTCTTGTTACGTTAGCAATATAAAAAATTTCATAGAAAAGATTTTTTTCTTTATTCCTATGGACTATTCTCTATAATGATTATGTGTATGTACATGTATTCACATTTTGATGACATCAATATAACGCGCGTAGCAACGATGTATTTCTCACATGATATTATTAATATCAAAAGCATTTTTATATGTATTAGATCTTTTTTTCCTTTTTATATAACTATTAATAGGCTAGTAAGTTGAAAATAATATAAAAGAAATCACCCGCACGATTGTTCCACTCACTTTTGTCTACTTTTATTTGTTCTCACTTGGTTTATTTTCGCTTCGATTTATTCTTCATCCTTCATGTTTTCACTGACCTATCGTATATATTATAACGGTGATTTAATTTATGATAGAGCAAACATTTATAGTTAGCTAAAAGTTGGTTATTCTCTTCTCGTCTTTCGTATTGAAGTTGTAAATCTTTATTAATAGAAGAAGAATATGACGAGAATTCATGTTTGGATTCAATCATTGCAACGTATTTTCACAATTTTTTTTTATAATGAAACTAATAAATGATACGTTAGCTCCATTAATGCTACACTTTTAATTTCAACTAATAATTTCTGGGCAGACGAGCAAATTATCACAATATAGAATTATGTATGTTCATTAGTCATCAGGACTAGCCTTATTGATATACTGTAACTTTTCAGTGGAGAATATGCTGCTGATATCATAGATATTAATGGGGTCCGATCTTATCTATCATCATTGCGATAATGTTTTTATCACGAGCCTCGATTCTTTTAAAAATTCTTCGACGATCTGATATTAGAAAATAGGTAAATCACCGTGCATGATTTACGATTTTGAAAAGTATCTATATATTCTTTTTTAATTAAATATATATTGTACTAAATAATCTCATTTAAAATTTATATAGTTCAAAAGCAAAAAAGCTATAAAATAATTCTTTATTGAAAAATTAGTAAAAAACTAATAATGTGTGTGTGATCCTTTAGCATTGATAACAGTCATAATTCGTTGTGGCATACTGGAAATTAAATTACGTACGACATCTAAAGGTATTTTTGCCATTCTTCTATCAATGCATTGATTAAATCCTTTTTGGAAGTAGGAGGAGACTCTCTTTTTCTAATCTGACGGTCTAAATGGTCCCACATATGCTCAATTGGATTTAAATCGGGACTTTGGGCAACCCATTCCAAAACTGGAATATTATGAGTTCGTCTCCACCAATTAGTATAATGCGAAGTACCATCTTGCTGAAAGAGTGTATAAACGTTATTATTCATTTAAGGAATTCATAACCATCAGAATCGGGCTTATTATTGACCCTAACCAAAGGTCTAACACCATCCCATCTAATACATCCCCAAAACATAACTGATAATCCACCATATTTTACTGTTAGTACCACACAACTTTCCACGTGTTTTTCAGAAGGGTTTCGCCATACACTTGTACATCCATCTGAGTGAAAAAGAGAAAATCGGGACTCATCTGACCAAACAATTTGGTGCCATTCAATATTCCAATTCTTTATTTCTTTGCACCATTGTAAATATTTTTTTTATGACGAGGAGTTAGACAGAGGTTTATGAATTATATAATGGATTCAAATGATAATGATTTTATATGATTACGAGTAGTATTATAATGAAATGGAGTTTTGGTAAGTGCATTTAGTTCACTATTAATTTTTTAAGTGGTGTCTTGCGATCCTTTTTAACAATTCATTTTAAATTTTGTTTATCGCGTTCAGATAGAATTTTTGGTCGTCCAGGATATTTTACAGGATGTGAACCTGTTTTCTTAACGCAGTTGATTGCAGTATGCGCCAATTATTTGTTCACGAAGTTCTAATGACAATTATTTTCGTGATAAAGACATAAGAGAATCATTTTATATACAAATTAAGACAAGAACTGTCACAGGTGGGTTGGAGTTTCGTGGATTTGGGGAAATTTGTGAACTGTGACGGTGGGTGGGAGAGGGCGATTAGACCAATTTTATCAGTTGGTCTAAGTCCTGTGATATCAACGGATATCGTTCAATATGGGCGTTTCCAAAGGTAATTATGAGGCAGGGTAAAGGAGATTTCGTGTATTAATTATTAACTAATCTATTCTTTTTATTCCTGTGCTTTTTCTAGCTAAAAGCCTTAAACTCGGATCAATCAAATCATTCAATCAATGATGCGTTTCGCCTTTTCTGGACTAAAGAACCTAACCAATTTGTCGTCTTTTCTGGTGAAAAGAACCTAACCAACAGGTTAAAATTACGATTCCGCAAGATTTTTACAAGTATTTTTCTTGGAGAAAAGGTAATGTACGCAATTTTATTTCTGTTCTTTTCTTTTAAAGGCCCGAGAGCCATTCGTTTTATACATTTTTGTTATCTTTTGCTATATTAAAAGTGATACTATTCTAATTCTACATAATTTCTTATTACATTAATAGGTCGAGCAGCAGTAAAGGATGACTAAAGAAAGAGTGGCGTGGTCTATTTTACTGAAGAACGTGAACGATTGTGCTGAAAAATGCTGGAAGAATGGGGGAAATCGTCGCGATATATATATTATCGATGTGTGCTGGAAAATGCAGAAAAATAAGGGGGGAAACCGTCATGATCTATAGTATCGACAACGTGTGCTAGAAAATGCAAAAAAATAGGGCGCAACGCGATCTCGTGTGCTGAAGAATGCTACAAAAAAGGGGTACGGGCGCGGGTTACGAACATGATGCTGGAGGATGCTGAAAAATAGGGCGCCGGAAATTATGCGATGTTGTGAAATATTTGGCAGTCGGACGATTCCCTTCATGAAATCCGGAATTACGGATTTTAATGGAATAATGCTAACAGTAGGTCAGTGTAATAACTCAAAGATTCGAAAAATCAGATAAAAATCATCTTTAAATAGGTCAACACAAAAATAGCCAGAAATTTTCTCTAACCTGATTTTATCGATCTAGCTGTATTTGTGGAATCATCTCTCGATCAAAGAAAAAGCTATATCAGTCATCACTACTATTAATGCTAGCAGCAATAATCAATTTGAATATTAATCAATCCAGAATTATTTGATCTTCTCTCCTTTGTTGCAAGTGATTAAGGACTTCCACCCTTTTTTTTTGATAATCTAGCTAACGATGAATACGAAAACATTTCTTTCTTATTTTTCTTATTATATGCATTAATCCCACTCCGCCCAAAATGAATACGATTGCTTAAATTCGATATTGGAACATAATCAGCGAGCTCAACAAGTCTCGAGGAGAACGTTATAAAACAATTTTTCACAAGTATATAATAATTTCTTCCAGTCGATACTTTCTTTATCTTGGTGTAGTAAATGTGAAACTTCAAGTTCGCCTTTCCATTATATCAAACTTATTACTGCGTCAGTGACCAAATTTTCAATATCAAATCGGGTACTGGATTAAGAATCCTAGGGTAGGGTTAGGTTTAGAGTTAAGGATATATATTTCACGCGAAATTTTGACAGTAAAATTTCACAAGGAACATTTTTTTTGTTAGAACACAGAAAGTGGTTTCACAAATAAAATAAACAAAAATTAACGTGTTTTGTTTATATTGGTATTTGATTGGTTCACCCCTTAAAAACAAGCACGTGATCTGAAAAAGCCGTCCTAAACAAGTTCGCATTATCTAAAATTCTCGCTACAATAGCTATGCGGCCAAAAATTCATAATCTTATATATATACAAATATAATCTTTAAAGGCTATTATTAACTTGATAACCATAACTTTCTGACTAAAAAATATGTAAATTTATAAAGTAAACTATAAATCATTGATTTACGTATTTTTTATTTGTTTTTAATTACTAAAGTCATTTTTTGTGTACTAAGTGAACTGCACCGTAGCAAAACCTACTTTTCTCTTTACATAGGATTTATATTTGCTTTTTTGATCGCATCATTACCAGTGTCAGTATTTTCGTCGTTTGTTGGTTCCTTTAGTCGACCCGTTCCGATATAATTTTATTGTCATTGTTGAATTCTCATTTATATACTCACATAAATACTCTCATGATTTTTCTACACGTTTTTCTTTACTTTCATGCTTGCTCGCTCTCGCATGTTTTCTTTCAAACAAGCATATTCAATAATGCTTTTATGTATGCCATTCATACTTCTTTTCCATTTTTACCCTTTACTATTTATTCACAGCAGTCGGAGCTTTTTTATCAGTATATGTTAAGACATTACTTAAAATTTATTCCAAAAAAAAGACCATTAATACACCATCAGCAGCCGAAGGTATAGCTTGCTTGTGTACTGGCGTTTTTGACCATGCGCAATCTATCTTTATCTTTAACGACATCTTCCAAATTAGTAACGCTTCTAGGATTGATTAAATTTTTATTTTTTTTAGTCAATAGGTTCTTTTTTATCATCAAATACGTAATTATTAAAACCATTCCTGCAATCCTTACCTATAATATTGGTCTCGGAAACTCTCTACCTTGCTTCTTGTTCGTGGCATAACTAAAAACTCTGTCCTTGTTTTGCGGGATTTTTAATTATGTACTATTACTACATAATCCCTTAAAGCTTGTGGTCTAAAACAAGTTTTATAGTATATAGTATAAGAAATCAGTGGTGGATTACTGTATAATAAATAGATTTAATTAAACCAGAAAATGTTATTTAAAATTTATTTGTTAAAAAAAATATTGAATATATAATTATATATCATCTATATAGTTCAACTAGAAAACTAATCATCTTAGTTCTTTGCATTTCTAGTTAACAACAAAAAGAACTGTTTAAATTTCGGTTTAAAAGTAATCCTAATAATGCCTGATCTATCAACTATCTTTACGTCCCATTCAATTTTTTGCGCGGGAACTACAATTTTCCAACTTCCTTCAAGGAGTCTCGAAAATATTCTAAAAGAGGACACCAAATCTTTTATTCCCGCAGCCGATAAGGGAAACGATACGGGAAATGTATCTTTGAACCCTTCGTCATTAATATTGACGAGCGGATTCAGGGATTCATCGTTATGACTGGAAAGAACTAGATCAATAAATATTTCTCTGAATTCAGGTGTAAAAGTTAATTGAAGTCCGTATAGTCTTGGTGCAACCTTCACTCTAAAACTCAATTGTTGTTTTGGAATTCTGATCAAAAATTCGAAATTCTCGAAAGGAAGACGTTGAGAAAGTTCTTCGGAGGATAAAACGTCATCCAGTAGTTCTTCTGTTATTGGTATGTTAACCTGACTGTAAAGTGTTTGGTTGAGACCTTTAGTAACTTTGGGTGCCATCGTCAACGCATTTTCGATTTCGTTGGTAATTGGAATTGCTGTATAAGATTTATATTGTGCATAAATATTATTAAATAGAAATCCAAAACAAATGAAAAAAATTAAAGAAAGGTTGCGTGTCATTATTGGTTTAGTCAAATTTATTGAGTTTTTATTTGCCTGGTAGATTAAGGGAAGAGAATGAAGGAACTGAGACTTGATGAGTCTACTTTTATATAAATTTAATTCTGTGTTTTAAAAATCTCATAAACCTCAGTCAACCGTTAAATTCTGATAGATATTTTATTTTATCTATTACACTATATTCTTAAATCATTCAGCTATCTCAAATAAAATGATATTTTACGTCATTTTGGGTCTAAATTAAATATCAAAAATCTGGCATTCTAATGTGTGTACATAAAATTGAAATATAAATTTTCAAAAGCATTCCATTTCTCTCCACGAAAATTAATATTCATATTATATTTTTTTTAAAAAACTAACCTATCGCTATAGGCAAACTCGTTAAGACGAAAATATCCTAAGCCGAAGTTTTTCGTTCGCAAATTTTATGCATATTTGGCTTAACATGAAATTTGCAACTCTTTGGCTTACTGAGTTTATCTTGTATTGTTTTTATCGCTATTATATCATACGAATGAGAGTAAATCATAACACTTGTCATGAAATTTAAAGTTGCCAATAAATTTAACGAATATTATCATAAGCCTCATTGTTATATTAGCACTTATTTATTGCTTTCCATTTTGTAATAAAAAATATTTACCACGATTTTAATCTGTTTTAGAATAATTTAATTCAATTATTTCTTTTTATTCTCACATTTGTTTAAATACTTATACATGCACATGTGTAAGTTGATTTTTCATGTAAATGTATTGTTATTGAATATGCATCACATATAACATGAAACAAAATCTTATTAATTAAATGACCTAAACAGTGTGTGCACTCGATACATTATTGAGATGTTACTCCCATCGCAAAATAAATGCAACGAAGCTCATTAAAATAATGAGAAGAGATTTCGGTGTTGCTATAATGAGATGTTAAAGAGTACAACTATACATAACCTACAATAAATTACGCGAATATCAAAAAAGAACTTTTCGATGTATAAAAACTCTTATTTTCATTAATAAATATTTTTTATATCAAATGAAGATACTAGCATATATATTTTCTGATCTGCTTCTATAAATTACAACAAAATGCTTAAAGCGAAGAGAATTATGAGAGAAATTTTGCTTTTTTTTGTATTAATTTGGTTTCATTTGTTAAAGATAATTTGACGTATGCTAATTTCGTATTGCTGCCATCGCAACGAAAAATCTCGTGATCACTGAATATCCTGGAATATTACCTAATTTCTTAATTTTGCACTCCTGTGAGTAATGTGTAACGAACTTAAAAATAATTACAAACGCGATCCCAAAAATTCCTACTTTGTAGTATCAACATTAACGTCTGTTTCCCCAACAGCTTGTGGTATTTCATTAGAACTCTTACCTTGCGTGGTTTATCGTTATAGAATTCTACCCAACAATCTTTATTTTAAGTTCTCCCTTATTGCGTGATCCATATTTATAATTAATTTTTGGTAACGTAATAATAATAATCATTTTCTTTTAATTACTTCTTTTCACATAAACATTCTACATTAGATTTCATTACATTATCATATACATATTTTCTTTGTATCTTGTACTCTACTGACCCGCAAAAACCCGTAACCAACGAATTGCCACTTTAGATAGCTGTGCAATAACGGAAGCCAGTTGTGTAATGACAAAAACTATATATATATATATATAGAATAAGACAGGCGATGTATGGTTTGAAGAAAAATAACTAAATAAAATTATTTTTAATTCTTACCTAACTATGCTTCGACTTTTATTTTTTTTTGCAAAACGAAATCGATAGCTTTAATTCTCTTTGTGCTTAACAAATTGAAGGTTTTACTGCTTTGGCCATACAAAGTCGATGCATTGAGTTTGATTCCTTGAATAATGATTTTTATTATCTTGATATTACATTTTGTTTTGATACCGATATTATTATTTTGATATTACTATTATTATTTTTATTGTTTGGATATCGATTCTTATTATTTTATTTGAATACCTGTTATTGTTTTGGAAAAGCAATCAAAATTTATTATTTATGTTGAATATTCTTTAAGTGTATTAGTAGATTTCGCTTCTTTAAATTAAAATTATAATTCTAAACCTTATCTTTGTCATTGATTGCTCAGTCTTCGTGAAAGATTGACATAGGAGACCTTTAGAACCCTAGTGAAACCCACTTGTGAAAATCATTCAGTCTTCGTTCCCGAACTTTATGACATATTCAAATTTGTTAGTCAACTTAACGTGTGACAGTATAATGAGGTTGATTATATTTAATTTTCGCAAAAAATATAGAAGTTTTCAACGTACTCACATTAACGTTTTTTAAATTGCAGAAATGAAGTATTGGTTAATTCATTCGAATAATCTTAACCATAAAGTCAATCTTGCCAAATATGTTTATACAGATTTTAAGGGATTTCTATTTTTATCAAAACAATAAATTTCTTTTCTTTCCTTATATATACATGTAAATTGGGATTGCACCATGAATCGAATCTTCTTTTCTTTCACATGTGCATGTAAATTTAAGTTACACCATGAATAGAATTTTCTTTTCGAACATTAAGGGGTTAAAACGCATCTGCTCTACACTCAAAAACGATATGGCGGCGTTGCTTTTAAATTTGACAATTTCATAGTACATGTACATGTATGTGAAATGATATCTTAAACTGACATCAGTTAAATGCATGATTAGAACTTGTCAGTTTACGATCTTTGTTATTTTCTCGTTGACAAATAATAAAATGAACATTTTTTCGTCTGAATAACCGAATGACAAATAATAATAGTTTGCTTAGTGATAAACTATAACTATAATAGTGTTGCAGTTCCCAAACTCTCTTTAAATTATTGCTATCATGTTCTTTTTTCTCCAAAAATCTAATGTCACCCACTCTTATTAAATATCTTCAAATGAACTTTATCAATTGGATTAGGGCATGAGTGAGTAGAGATGTTGATCTTGAGCAAATAATATACGATATTCTTTCATTGCTTTATATATAGAAGAAAATTCAAATGTATCTATTACCAAAGGCAAGAGTTTTATTACACAATCATGCATTAGCAAGCTTACAAATAATTAAAGTTCAACAGGTTCATTCGCTGAGTCTCTATCCATATACCTAAGCTGTCCCTCCTCAATGTCATCCCTTCCTCCCGTTTCATCTGTTTTCATTGGTCTGCCCGAAAAAATAGAATTTACTATATTGGCATTATTAGTAGTACTATTCTGAGTGTTTTGTATCATATATCGGTGTTTTTTCCATTTAAAAAAGAGGAAAATTGCAGCACCAAACATAAGGACACCAAATATGCCACCCACTAATCCTATAATTAATGCAATTTTACTAGTGCTGTCTGAACTAGAAGATGTTGCCGAACTTGAGGGAGTAGCATTTGAACTTTTTCCATCTGTAGAGTTTGTATTATATGTGATGTTAGGTTTGGGGGGTGTGGTGAGTTCTAGTTTGCTGGGTGTATATGTTGTCTGCCATGTATATGTTGTGGTATCGAGAACTAAAGTATTGTTTGGATAGCCATTTTTCAATTGATCCACCTAAAAAAAGCCATCAAGCCATTAATAATAACAATAACGATAATGAATTTTCAAAGGATTCAAAAATTTTACTTTACATGCTGACCTAATAAGAAAATGAGTTAAATAAAAAGCTTTAATTATTACAAAATTGTTTGACTTTTTAACCATGTATGTATATTCTTACCGAAAGTTATGATTAAATTTGTTCCAGCCATCACCATCGAGTGTGAAGTCCGACCACTAGGAATAATTCCGTTTGTCGCTATATTGCTCCATGTGTACGGATAAGTTGTCGTATCCAACACGTAAAGATCATTAAAATAACTAGTGAAATTCGTTGTTCCTCCGTAAATTATAATCTTGTTATCCCATGCTGTTATAAGTGTGTTCATGTGAGATAGAGGCAAGAAGCAAGCAAGAATTTAATGTACATGTACTTACTGCCAACTGCTGTATGTCCTAGACGCTCTGAAGGAATGTCAGAACCAGTTGCTGGCTGAGAAACATAATAAATTATTTTGAATCTCGCATGTCATTGCTATTTAATGATTCAGTTAGTTATATTAATTACCGTTGAAATCCATTGACTTTTCTTCAAATCGAACACCAGAATCTGATCCATTTTCATCAGCTTATTGGCATCTAATGCACCACCTATCACGTACATCTTTCCATTCAAAAGTGTTGAAGTATGGAATGCTATAAATTCCGGGCCAGACGGGAGAACATGCGTAGTCCAAGTATCTACACCAGTAAATACTATGAATAATTCATTATTTAATAATGCTTTATTCTCTAGATTATCAAAATCAGCATATCTTTTTCCAGCATAATATATTATGGTGGCATCATTAAAGTTCGTGACACCAGTATGTCCTTTTCGTCGATTCACAAAGCTTGCACTATCGAAATTAGCCGTCGACCATTCCTGTGTTTTGGTATTATATACGGCGTATGGACTTGATGGTATTGGGTTTGGATTTTCTCCACCATAGATTATAAGCAACTCATTTTCTGGGCCACCAACATTTGCCGTGTGATATGCAACTAAGGGAGCATTAGTGGAAGTGCCTTGAACCCATGGTGGCGAAGATATATCAAAAGATTTTGTTAAGTCTAGTATCCAAAGTTCGTTTGTGTCCGCTGTTGTGTCTGTGACGGCTGTGCCTGATATTCGTTGTCCACCAAACACATATAGTCTAAAGAAATTCTAGTTAGATTATGTCCTTAAATTTTATCTTCAAAAAAAAACGACTTACTTGTTGTCAATTATTGCTCCGGCTAGATTTCTGTAAAAAAATTTTTTGGTTAGCTATTTTATTAATCCAATTTTGGATTTAATGCATTACTTACTGCCTCGAAGTGGGAATTTCTGCGCCAACTATGCAGCATACTAGCGTTAATATTAAATAAATATGGAGGGTCAGAAAAATTAAATCTCTCATTTTGATAAAAGTTCAAGCAAAAATTTCAAAACCAAATCGATAGTGAAACATTAAATACCGATACATGTAGATGTACATGTAATACATGTGACACCTCGTTCTAAATATACCGATACATGTATTTTCGTTTGTTTTATGATTATGGCAATAAAATAAAATCAATACCGATGCATATGCATGTACTGTATAACGATTACATACTATCATTTCAAATCTATTTCTGTTAATACAAATAACAGCCGAAACAAAAAGAGAACATTATAATATTGTCGATACCTTTATCCAGTGTTCGAAATTTCAGTGCCAAAATGTGTTCTCAAGAGAACTCAATAGCTTAAACAAGTGTTCTCAAAAATTTTTTGGAGTTCTCTATTGGTAATATTTTTTTAAAACCAAATTTGATTTAGTATAAAAATTAATACTAAAAAATAAAAAAATTTAACAAAAAATTGAACTGCACATAAGCATCTTCATAATTAAAAGAAGTATAAGGAGGTCCATTTAAAGCGATCATTAAAATATCATTAAGAGTATGAATATTCATTCTATTTCGTAGTTTGTTTTGATAAGATTTTGTTGAGAAAATACACGCTCAACATAAGCATTTGAAAATGGCAAAGATAACATAATAGAAATAAGAATATTAGTATTCGGATATAAAAGACAAAAACCATTATTTTCTTGAAATATTTGATGCCATGTTTAAATAATATGCAAATTGTAATAATTTGAAAGAAGTGCATGAACTATTCGCCATTCTTGAGCAAGTGCATTAGCATCAATAATAGGTGGTATTTCTTGTCCTTAAATTAAATTATTATATATATAAAAACAATAAATTTTAAATTATTACCTGATACATAGTTCCATAAAATATGCCTAGTTGCTTAATTTCATTATTGCCAAATAATGAATATAATTGGCGATCTCTTGGAGCTTGTTTTTGATCAAAAATTTGAATTGCAGCCACAAACTCATTATGTGAAAATCGAAGTATTCACAGCATATTCTCTCATGATTTGAGGTAATTGGAAAAATAAAATAGCTTTTTCTTCAAGAAATACTGCAAGAATCATTCCATATGTTGGCTCAACTTTATTTTTTCCAATAAAATCTGATTTAATAGAATCAATTACAGTCTTAATTATTGTTTTTACTTCTGATATTAATACATATTCAGCTTGAAATATCAATTTCAGTTGGTGAAGTTGTGCCAAAATATCAGCAAGAAAATAAGTTGCAATAAGAAAATTTTGATCAATATTATTATAAAGTTACTGAGTAATACATTCTTTATTTGTTAATCTTTTAATAATATACCAATAATTAAATTGATAATTTAATACAGATTATTAACTATATTACTTAATAAAAGTCATTAAGCTTTAGTTAACTAAAATATATTCAATTTAGGCTTATCAATTTTGTCTTGAAATATATATAATTATTATAAATAGGCAGGAGATTTTTTCAAAATAGCTGTATAATTATTAAATAATTTCATCATAAATTAAAAATATATTATTTATTTAGCTATATCTTTTGAAGTTAATACCAAATAGTACTAATACAATAGTAATTCAAAAGAAATAGATAATATACTTTAAGTTGAGTGGCAATTCCATTAATATACTTTTAATTTAAAATAAATTATTAATTTTATAATATATAAAATATATTAACTTAAGTTAAAATACTTATCCAAATTAATACTGATATTATTACTATCAAAATAATATAATTTATAAGATAAAAGATATTTTGTCAATATTAATTAGTTAATATTTTCAAGAATTTTATTTATTAATTAATACAAGAAACTAACTTCTAAAAAACAAAAAATCAGAATATTTTTACTTATATAGTGTAATATAATTACCAGATTCTTTTTAGTAATAATAATAATACTTTTATCAATTATTAAGCTTTATATATTAGATAATCAAACTTTATTATATATGATCTCTTTAATAATTTATATAATTGCTGTAAAGAATTAAAAAGTAACATAATTATTTATATATATTTCATAATTAATTTAGATATTAGTATTTTGATAAGCAAAGATAGCAAAGATAAAGAGTTTAAAATAGTTATTATATAAAAATAAGATTTGATTTATTTATTCTGAAATTGTAAATCTATCAATTTGTATAAGACTTCTAGTATATTTGATAAAATATATTATACTTTATGAGAAAATAAAGATATATTATTATACTTATGCTTATTAATTACTCAGCACCAAGTTAATTAGCAATTATTAATTGAATGTTAGATTATAATTTAATTGCATGCTTGAACTCGTTTTAGTACTTACTAATCCTAATGCAAATATCTGTTAGATGTGTGATTTTATTTCTGATCAGCTTGAACAGTTGATCATTTCTGATTGGATGAAAAATTTTTGATAACCTGCGCCAAAAATTATGCAGATCAATTTTTTGTGAGATACAGAAAATTTACAGTAGTTGCGGAAATTTTAAAACCGTTGCGGTTTGCAAAACATTGATTATACTCAGATAAACTTAGTGTTCAAAAGAAACAGAATGTTAAATTTCTACAATATGAACTTTATCTTTCAGGCAATCCATAACTTTTTGAGCACCATTCTATAACAACTAATTTTTATAATTTATGATTTGACCAAGATACTTTTATTAATGGAGAATATAGCGATAAGATAGACGAGTAAAAGAACGAAAAATAATATTATCGTGTCCCTATGAATTAGGTTTTATTTCGAAATTGACGTTTTTACATTCACATTTTAATTGCTATTTCTTCCATTAGCATTTCCATTGGCATCACCGGAATTTGCATTTCATTGACGTTGCCGTTGTAAGCACCGGAATTTGCATTTCCCCTGGCACACTTTAATTTTTTAATATGTTATTTTTGTTTACTTTTATTATATTTTTAAATTAATATTTATTTATTATAGATCTATAATAACTAGTTTTATTTATATTTTAATTAAATATTATTTTTAAAGACAACTTGCTTACATTAATTATTTTTATCATTATTTGTGACAAAGAAAATACCGTTGGCACTACCACTGTTTGCGTTTCCCCTAGCATTTTCATTAGCATAACTGTAGTTTGCATTTCCGTTAACATCTCCAATATTGCTGTTGCCATTCTATGATCCGTTGTTAACGTTAACGTTGGCATTGCCATTGTCATGCCCAAGTTATTATTTCCGTTACCCACTGCGGACCTCTTTGGGGTAATGATGAGGTAAGAGTCATTGTGATAAGTACAGCACAAACCAAAGCTGACAAATAAATTTTCGGTACCGGTGTTTATGATGCTGGATTACCAGCTAATCAAGCTTGGGATATTAACCTGATGCAACGTCTTCGTTGAATCCAGAAAAACCATTTATTGATTTAACACTTTATGTTGTAAGCGGCCAAATTCATTGTGCATTATATTTTAAGCTATAAAAGATGCTATAATTAAACCAAAGTGCACAGATTCTACATGATATAATCAAAGACATTAAAATTAATTTAAAAATTTAAATTTATCAACTTGAACAAATCAAAAAAATATTTTTTTTCTTTTGTGCAAGAAAATATACATTTTTTAAGTAACAAAAAAATATACACTTTTTAAGTTAATAAGCAAAATACGTGTACTTCGCAGGAGCAATGGTTAAATTTTCTAGTGTATGTTTTAGAAAACATAGGTATCTATATTCACTTATAAAATTAAAATTAGTCTTCTTGTTTACTATTTTTTCATGTTATATCAAACTAAACACCTGAATAATGTTTAATTTGAAAATTTCATTAGATGCATATTTTTTGGGATATCATAATCTAAAGAAATGTGCATGCGCAATACATGCACATCTCCTATCATAAATTACAAAATACATATAAGACATGCATGTACATGTAGTATAGAATCAAATGTAAATTTAGTTAAAATCTTTCTGTTAGGCAGGAATTAAAAAATTGTGGAATTTATAGTTACTTCAATAACAATATCATTTATTCGATCTTCACTACTTTGACAAATTTTAATATTCACAAATATATTACATGTACAATAGATGCTCAAAAGTATCCATCACTTGCCAATCATCTAATAATTTTTTATCAATATCTTAACTTCAAATGACAATAAATCAGTGCAGATTATACCAAATTAGACAAGCTTTTTTTTATCTATTTATGACTGTTCTTCAGATTCCAAAAATCAAAAAATTTCACTATATCTAATACTAATCTTGTAAAAAATACCAAAAATTCAAGAGCTTATATTCTTTTAACATGATAAAATTATTGAACTTCATAAGAGTTAACACAATTTAATAGCTATTTTCAGAATCTTAAACATATCTAGAATAATTATAAATAATGTAATTTATAAATAAAAAAAAGATAAACTGACATCTTCAGCTTTATAAAGTGAAAGATCTCTTACTATAGATAACTATAATTAATAATATTTAGTTTAATTATTAAAGAAGAATAGGTAATATTTTGTCAAGTAAATAACTGAAAATTTCAATAAACTAAATCTTAAAAGTATAAATATAGCTATTATATATTGCAATCTTTATAAACTAGAATATCATAATTATACTGAAATTAAAAAATCTTTTATTTCAGAAGTTAATATCATATTTAACTACTCTTAATACTATAATTACTTACTTATTAAATAAATATAAAGATAAATACTTTAGATAATCTTTTAATAATTATATTTTAAAGTTCTATTAAAGATAGATAGATGAAAATATAATATTAATATAAATTAAATAAGATATTTGCAACTAAAAAGAAATTTTTTATTTGAAATAAAGTCTAAAAAAAATTAAAATTAGAAAATAGAGTAATTAATACTTATATTATAAATATTTTATAAATAATTCAACTATATTTGAGATTTAAAAATAAAAATAAAATTGATAATAATATAGAAAAAAATTAAAAGAATTAGCTTGAGAAATACAAAAATTTAAATCAACTAAAAAATAAAATAGAAATATACTTTCTAGATAAAGAAGTATTGAAAAATAATAAAATAAAAAGATTTAATAAATAAATAATAAAATATTCTTAATAATTTTTTGAAAGTATATAAAGATATTTTTATATTAGATCTAAATAAACTTAAATATATTAATATTATCTAATATTCAATTAATACTAAAAATAAAAAATTTATTTATTAAAAAATTTATAGAATAATTCTTTCAGATCAAGAATTTATTTATAATAAACTTTAATAAATATTAAATATAAATATTATTCAAAAAGCTAATAGTTTCTGAATTTTATTTATTATAATTATATTTAAGAAAAATAATAAGAAATAATTTTGTATGAATTACAAAAAACTTAATACTCTTATCAAAAAGAATATCTATCTTCTATTTAAGTTAATAAAATAATTCTTATCTTTAAATCTTACTTTTAATTATTAATAAATTAGAATAAAATTAATTAATATAAAAAAACTGTATTTATATCTAGAAAAGACTTATATAAATTTAACATTTAAATTTTATAATATATCTATTATCTTTTAATAAGTTATGAATAATATATTTAAAGATTATAATTAAAAATTTACTATAATTTATATTGTTATAATGAATTGGTAAGTGAAATTTCACTTTAATTCATCTTAATGATATAGGATTGGAAGAGACTGAAATAATTAAAAGGTGAAGAGAAGAGAATTAAACTATAACTTTCAATAATGACAAAGGTTTCTGAGATTTGTGCCAATATCTACAGATATTATCTTAAAAAGAATAATAAAATAAAGAAAGGAATAAATAAATCAAAAAAATTATAAAGATTAACTAAGTGAAGTTACTAGTAATCAATATAATTCAAGATTTAAATTAATTAAATAGCAAACTATTAATTAAAGAAGATTATAACTAAGATAAGAGTAAAAATTAAAATATGAAAACTAAATAACTAAACAAATAAAAGATATGACTTATTTATAGTAGAGATCTTTTACTTTTAAAAATAATAAACAAAAAGTATAATTTATTTATAGTAGAAATCTTCTACTCTCAAAATAATATCAAATAAATCAAAAATTAATATAATATAATAATCCAAAAATCAACTTTGTATGGTTAAAGAAATAAAACCAAGTGAAAGAAAGGATACTAGTATAATTTGAAAAGAAATCTTTTAAAAAGATTACTATTATTATAATAATAAGCTTTTAAATTATATTTTCCAAATAATTCAATTCAAAACTATTTATTTTAAGTTGGGATAGCAGATTTTTTTATATATTTTTCAGATACATAAATTATTATAGTATTACTAGTTAATACTATCTAATATATAAATTGTAATTAAAGTACTATAGTATAAATAATTAAGAATAGGTTATATGTCAAAGTATATTAAAGAATATTGAAGAATGTTAAAGTATATAAAAGGATATTGAAAGATATGAAAAGATGTTAAAAGATATGAAAAGATATGAAAAAACATGAAAGAATGTGAGAAAATATTGAAGAATATTAAAGAATAAAAAAAGATATTTGAGATCATCATCTAAGTATAACTGTTTTATCAAAATTAAAAATGAACTTCCACTATACTATTCTATTATATATATAAATATTATATTATAAATAATAATAAAATATAAATCCTAAATATTAAATAAAATATTATGTTTAAAAATAGAAATATAATGATAAATATAATAATAAATGATATGAAAATAGGGATATTTATAAAATAAATAAAAGTTAGAATAAAATATAATTTTTCATAACTAGGAAAAGATTAAGGAATTAGAGAATTTTATGTTACTATAATAATAATATAATTTGAAATAGCATATTTTTTAAAAGTCTAGATAATAATCTCTTCAAAAATATTATTTTATATATTAAAAATCTATTTACATATTATTACTAGATTAAATTTTTATTTTTAATAATATTATTATATCTTTAATTATCTATTTATATTAATATTAACAAAGATTATTCTTAAAAAATTTATTTATACTAATATCAAGAGACTAATATATATTAGTAAAATTATCAAAAATAATAATTAAATTTATATTCTCTAAATATAATACTATCTTGATTTAATTTATGAGATATTCTGAAGAGAAGTTAAAAATAAGCATTATCTTTAATTTATAAAATTCTTTTGATTATATTTTACTTTAATATTTTTTTTATTTTTCTATTTTATTTTTATTTATTCATTCTTTTTCTTAAAATCAAATAATTATATCAGTTAGAACTGAAGATATTGTTACCGTAGTGACATAAAATTCCTTAATTCCTTAATTTTTCCCTAGTTATGGAATATTACATTTTATTATAATTT
>CAJVPS010000407.1:0-25434 GCA_910591765.1 Ambispora leptoticha
AGATAATTACTTATTTTTTATTTTTATTTTTTTATCAAGGTGTAAATAATATTTAATTTTTTTTATTTTTAAGATAAATATTATTATAATTATTAACTAATATAATTAACTAAAAATTAAATATAAAGATTTTTATGATAATAATTAAAGTTACTTATATCTTGTTAATAAAAATAATATTTATTAAATATATTTAATACTTGATATAATTAGATCTTTTTATAATTATCACACTTGAAAAAGCAGAATTAAATAATAAAAAAGAAATATAACAATAAAAGATTTTTTAATTATAATTAATTAGTAATTGAAAAACTTAAAAATGATAACTATAAAAAAAGATAATTATAAAGAATATAATTATAAAAAGATTTGATTATATTTATTTTTTATATAAAAAAATTTTTTATTAAAGATATTAGTAAAATTTTCTGACTTTCATAAGATATCTAAAAACAAGATTGATGTATTTATTCCAGTTTTTTTTTAAGCAAGTGAATAAATATTAATTGAGAGAGAGTTTAGTATCAGATTCTTCAAATATAACAATAACAAACTGTCATTGATTTATAGTTTTAATTTTAATATCAGCTATTATACTAAGAAAGTGAATGATATTTTTAATTTTATCAATTATAATATTCAAAGAGATATTATGAAAAGAGAGAGCAGTTTTGAATTTAGTGACAAGAATGGAGATCAAGTTGATCTTTTTTGAGTGAAAAAGAGAAATAATATTGCTATAAGATTCAGCAAAGTTATAAAGAAAACAAGAAAAGAGATTGATAATATTAAGAAAATTATTGTCAGTTAAATATATTTTTCTTAGCCAAGCAGATTTTAAGACAGTAGTGATGGCGAGGAAGATAGAATAAGAAGAAGCATTTTCTTCTAGTGATAGTTGTTCAGTTATTGTTATTTTGATGAATTTGAAATATCATAAGAAATAGCACTAACCTATTTTATATATAATACTGACTATCATATTTACATCCATGTAACTTAATTTTTTTTGTAATTTCGCGCTTTACATCAGTTTCTCGCTTTATTATTAGATCTGTTTTTTGTAAATTTATATCTATAAATTGAAATAAAAATTATTTTGTGTATTTTCTGTTGTGCCATGAACACTTTACAAAAAGAAGTTTCTCTAAGGGATCAGCAAATTGGTAGGTATTCCTCGAACAATCTTGTATATTATACCGAACGAGTCTATCTTAAAATTACGTTAATTTTCCTTGAAAACAAAATGGTATTACCAATCGTTTAGATGCAATTATTACGATGCTAAATCTGAACGTTAAGCCAGAGCCTAGCATCCCTGTTGCATCTTCAGACCTAATGGTGGTTCCCACTACTAATAACACACCTGACTTGGTATGGAAAGTATTGATTTTCGATGAATTCGGTCGAGATATTATTTCTTCTGTGCTAAAAGTGAATGATTTGCGTGAGAATGGTGTTACGGTTCATATGTAAGCTATGCAAATTTTTTTGATGTTAAAGCCAATTTGTTCATTTTTGATCATGTTTTTCACTTTTTGTGGTGTTAATAAGGTTATTGAAAAGTGATCGGCAGCCGATTGCAGACGTGCCTGCTGTTTATTTTGTTGAGCCTACTTCTGAAAATATTCAAAGAATTAGTGAGGTATATATTTCTGTCACATCTTTATCGGAATTTATTAATTTTATATGATAAACTTCAAAATAATAGGATTTATCTAGAAACTTATACGAATCATATTATATCAACTTTACAAACTCAATACCGCGGCCTTTACTAGAAGAGTTAGCAGCCGCAACAATATCATCAAACACATCACATTTAATTGCGCAAGTCTATGATCAATACTTGAACTTTATTCTATCAGAGCCGAATTTTTTCTCATTAAACCAGAAAAATGTTTACTATACATTAAATGATCCCTCTGCTGCCGAAACCACAATTGAAAAAACAATCGATCGTACAGTGAGCTCATTATTTTCCGTGCTAGTGACAATGGGTGTCATCCCTATTATAAGATGTCCTCGTGGGAATGCTGCCGAAATGATTGCTCAGAAGCTGGATGGCCGACTTCGTGATCACACATTAAACTCACGGAACAATTTGTTTGCAGATACTGCAGCGACACTGAGTTTTCAGCGGCCGGTATTGATTATACTTGACCGAAATATCGATTTAATACCGATACTTAGTCATTCGTGGACTTATCAAACTCTAATTCATGACATTTTGGATATGAACTTGAACAGAATTACCGTACAAGCGGAGGAAATGGGCCGGAAAACAAAGAAAAGTTATGATTTGGACAGTAAAGATTTTTTCTGGGCAAAAAATGCTGCGAGTCCTTTTCCACAGGTGGCCGAAGATATTGATGTGGAATTGAATCGGTATAAGTCGGATGCTGCCGATATAACAAAACTAAGTGGCGCAAGTTCATTAGAGGATATTGATCAAACTGATATCGCTCAGAACACTCAACATTTAAAATCGGCAATAACTGCTTTACCGGAGCTCACAGCACGAAAACAAACATTGGACATGCATATGAATATAGCCACTTCCATATTACAAGGTATCAAAGAACGTCAGCTTGATACGTTTTTCCAGCTTGAAGAGTCTATAACGCGACAAAACAAAGCATCACTGCTTGAAGCTCTTAAAGATCCAGAGAAGAAAAATCCAGAAGATAAACTTCGATTGTTTATTATTTATTATCTTTCTGTTGATGAAGTTCCCAAAGAAGATTTGGTTGAATTTGAGGCCGCCTTACAAGCAGTTGGCTGTGACTTAGCCGCACTGAATTATGTGAAAAAGTATGTACGTTATTAATCATTGATGTTATTCTCTTTTTATTAATGTATGTTAAATCGGTGATCTTTAGGGTGCGGGAAATTACTCGCATGAGCGTGATGACAAACCCTGTGTCACAAAGCTCAGGTTTCGGTTTCCAAGGTTTTAGTTCGATAGGAAACAAGGTTCGTAATCAACAGAGATGTACGTATTAATGAAGAATATTAATAATGTTGACCATCTTTTTAAACAGTTAACAGATCGCCTAAAAGAAGGTGGTTTAGGAGGCGGATTTGAAAATTTAATCTCTGGCGTGAAAAATTTACTACCGACACGCAAAGATTTGACAATGACCAGAATTGTTGAATCAATCATGGAACCAAATACAAACAGTGCACCTGAAACAGAAGACTATCTATATTTTGATCCAAAATTAGCTCGTGCTTCCAGCACCAAACAACCCCGACATAAACACGTGTTTCAGGAAGGCATTGTTTTTGTGGTGGGTGGTGGAAACTTTTTAGAGTATCAGAATTTGCAAGAATTTGCTCAGGTAAAATACTTTTATTTTGAATTTCTTTTCTTCTTTTTAAATATATTTAAATATATTTATTTATTTATTTAAACAGCGACAAGCTCTCAAAAAGAAAATAACTTATGGGTCGACAGAAATACTAAATCCCCATTCATTCATACAAGAACTAGCAATGCTCGGTTGAGTTTGAAAGCATGATTTTTTATCATGTCATTCACATTCACAAAAAAGTTATGTTCAAATTTCATTATTTTACACCAAGTTGCAACACCATTAACACGCATAAAAATGCAACCTCCCAGAAATTTCCCTGTAGAAACAGCATAATAAATTAATAAATTAAATTTTGAGAGCGCTCGATCGAGTAAGCTTAATATTGTGTAATTTGGAAATTTGGAAAAGCCACGTAAAACTTTGATCCAAATATTTGCACAACCACTTGTCCCTTGTATTCTTTTTCTAACAATATTAAAAAATATCTTATACTCCACTCCCCACTCCCATTCCTTCCCCTTTTGGAAGTTTTCTGATCGATATATGCACAAAAAATGGTAATACGTCTAGTTGTCCTATGCACAAAAATCGCTGGGCTTTAATACCTCTATTCTCACAATAGTCTAGTTCATCAATCATTCTAGCGCGCGTCGTAACGTTAAACTCACAATCTTAGATGTTTGTTGATTGTTTTTTTCGTGTGATTCTCGTGACCAAGTCCGTTAGTCCACGCGTCTTGGCGAATTGCGTGCATTGAATTTCCAAAAATAATAACCAAATGCACATAACGATAAAACCTGGGAATCCTTACAGCATAATTCGATATTTTTCAGGTGATTATTTACACTGCCCAAAGGAGTATATAATAATTACAGAAAAAAAAAGTAAAAATTTCTCATCAAAAGAAATTTACGTAATTCAAAAATCTGTAATTGATTCTTGTACATTTTTACGACGTTTATATAAAGAATTCTGGTCTCTGAGCACTAGGCTTGAGCTATCGGCCCTTGCCACCAGGGTGCAAAGAGCCTCAAATTACGTTTTTTTTCGTTGTCAGTTTTAACAAAAACCCCTCGCTTGCTGGTCATAAAAATCGTAGTAACTGCTTTTTAAAGTTATTTGGAACCAACTATGAATACAATGAAAAAAGAGGAGGATGGTAACACTTATTTGTTTCCTTTTGTTTGTTCTTCTATTTATAAAGTTAGTAAGTAACGTTGCAAAAACTAACATTTTTCGCTTCCGTAGGCGCTGGCAATCCGAAAGTTCCAGCTGATCAATTTGAAGATAAGAAAGCTAACGCGAAGGCTGTAGCAGAATCCTCGCACGTAGTTCCTCAAGCAAAGCCCGAAGTAAAAAGTTCAGGACACCAACATCATGCAAGCAACTTAATTAGTGCGACACTTCAAAAAATGTTTCATTTTGATAATGTGTCTGGTCAAGCGAAGTCTGCGAAAAGTTCAAAAGCTTCATCAGGAGGCTCGGAATCCGATGAAGACGGCAATAAACCAGATCATTCATCAGTTTCGACGTCTGTACCACAAAGTGCCAGTTCTGCTAAGAGTACGACAGCTCCAAAGCTAAGGTTTCAAAAAGCAGCTAATGGCACGCATGTTCATAATCTTTCACCAAGGAAAACGCATCGAATGCAAAGCCTATTTAAAGAATTTGGTCTCAATGCTCATGTCCCGGTGGAAGAGCAACAAACTCACCATGTGCGACCATCTTCCCGTAATACCAGTACTGAGGGTTCCCTAGCGGAAAAATATGGAAAATGTCAGGAAGTAATAGGGAGGGGTGTGTGTCATTATTAAGAAACGGTGAGTCGCGTTGATTTGGATATTATTGTAACTCGTATGTACAATCTTTTGTTTTTATTTTCTATTTACCAATGTAGGTGCATTCGGTATTGTTCGTATTGCTCATAAAACGGAACCAAAAGTCCCTGGCGAAAAACTATTTGCTGTCAAGGTTCTTAATTGTGCCTTAATTGAGGCTCAGATCGTTGTAATATGTACTAAAAATCTATTTTTGTTTCATGTTCTTTTTTTGTTAGGAGTTCAAAAAACGAAATAATGAACCCAATAAAAAATACATCAAACGTCTTACTTCTGAATTCTGTATATCTTCTTCACTTCAGCATATTAATGTTATCGATACGTTAGATCTTCTTCAAGATACGCAGGGAAATTATTGTGAGGTTATGGAATATTGTGCTGGCGGTGATCTTTATTCTCTTATTGTTAATTCTGGTTGCTTGGAGACTGAAGAAGCAAATTGTTTCTTTGGTCAATTAATTAATGGTGTCAAGTACCTACATGATAATGGGGTTGCTCATCGGTATGTATTTTTTTTTTTGAATTTATTTTCGTTACTATTTTATTGAACCATGTATACTTTCTGTTACTTTAGTGATCTCAAACCTGAGAATCTCTTGCTCACTTCAAAGGGATGCTTAAAAATCACCGATTTTGGCAATGGTGAGTGTTTCCGCATGGCATGGGAAACACGAGCTCACCTATCACGTGGTATTTGTGGCAGTGAGCCTTATATTGCACCCGAAGAATTTACAGAAGTCTGGTTTGACCCTAGACTTGTCGATGTGTGGGCCTGTGGTATTATATATATGGGCATGATAACTGGACGACAACTATGGCGAATCGCCAAGGCTCAGGAAGATAATAACTTCAAAGTATATCTACAAGCAAGATCTCATGGCGAGACGTTAGCACCATTTCAAGGATTGTGCATTGTAAGATATTTAATTTATTTGAGCATGCTTTTCAAATTCAAATGTCAGTTCCTAACCGTTCGCTTATTCTAGAGACGACGTCACATAATTGGCAGGATAATAGAACCGAATCCAAAGCAGCGTATGACCGTGGAACAAATTACAAAAGATCCATGGTTTGCCGGACTTAATATTTGTTGTAAACCTCCACCAAACAATATTGGTTGTTCTATAAATCCTGCCAACGTAACATGTGGAGCCAATCTAACCAGTGATCAACAAATGACAAACATCAACAATAATAGAAGTGTGGCTAATATGGTGCTATAGATTGAGAGTGATTGGATTGATTAACAATGCACATCGTGACTTTGTTTAAACCTTTATTAGATTTATTTGTATATTTTTTAATTAAGTTATGATGGTGGTGGTGGTGGTGATGATAATAATTATTATTATTATTATTATAATATTATAATGTTGGATCTTCGATCAAGCTGACTTTGGCTTATATATCCCCCACAAACACACACTTATATGCATGTATACATATTAATGTTGTGCTAATCTATTTTTTTATTTTTTGGTTCTTATTTTTAATATTATTCAATATTGTAAATATTTTATAATGTCTTGCTGGCATAAGAAACCCCCAAAATCGATCATTTTTTTTTTGATCGAATTATTTTTGTAAATAAATAAAAGCACATCATTAAGCATAAAAAATTATACGTTAACATTAAAGGTAATACAAGTGACAAAGCTTAAATACTGATGCACGATACTAACAATGACGCATACTCGTCTCACGTATTCTGCATCGGATATCGGCAAAATGATTTTACAAGAGGAAATCCGGAAATTCAATTTGATTTGTAATCCAGTCATCACCTCACTACGTATAATTATGATAATCCTAGCAGAACAGAAAATTTTCCTTAAAATACTTAACTATATGTGTATATATTTCGGGGAAAAAATTGCGCGAAAGAACGATCGTTTGTGAATAACAATATAGCTTATTTCGGTTGGCTTGCTCGTTTATTTGCTAAGTTCGTATTTGTTCCACCACCATATATTTAAATTCAATAATATTCAATGAATAATTTAACGATTCCAAATCTCTTGGTGCCGCAATCTCCAACGTCACAGTCTATCACCGATTCCTCTTCAATGATATCCAACACGTCACCTTCCTCCCCTTCTTCAGTTGGTGGTGGTGGTGAGGACACCACCAAGGCCGTGAAAAGGAAAAGGTTAACACAAGCGTGCGACGCCTGTAGAAAGAAAAAAGTAAAATGTAGCGGTGAGAAACCCAGTTGTCAGAATTGTCAACGACTCAAAGTCGCTTGTACTTATATTCCTAGTACGAAAAAACGAGGGCCTAGAGTAGGTCTCGTGGAAAGTTTGGAGAAACGGCTTCAGCAAATGGAGAAACTTTTACAACCGTTAAAAGAACAAGGACTCGTTGATGACATAGAAGATAGAGATATTCCGTCAACTTCGACGAAAAGACCTAGACTCGCTTCGGCAAGCTCTAAACATAATGCTGACTCTCTTAATGGAAGCCAATCCCAACAGTTTGATAATTTAAACGCTGACAATGCCAAACAATTTCAAGCTCCTAATGCTGAATTTGCTAATGTCAATGTCGATATAAAATCTTTTGGTGCAATTTCCAATTCAGGGTCATTTTACAAATTATCCCAAACCAGCCAAAATAATATTAATAATAATAATAATCAGCACATCAATAACAACAATAAAACCAACAACAGCAATAATAATAATAATAATAATATTTTTTCTTCGCCGCCTTCGGGTTTGTTTCAGATGATGAGCCGAAGTCCCGAAGATCAACCAAAGAACTTCATGGAACTCCCTCCATTATTAACACCACAGTCTGGCTCTCCTATAAGGCAAACTACACCTACAACACCAGTATCAAGTCAATGTCACATTGCTGAGAATAAAACACCACAGACAACACCTCCACAACAACCTCAACAACTATCACCGCAAACCACCGGTCAAGCAACATCAAATGAGAAGGACCATGAATCTGAACTGGACGTTCTCTTATACTTTGGAAGAACTGCTGCCAGACCTGGATTCCGTACCTGCCGGGAAATATTTGGGGGTATGAATTATACCAATTCCAATACACCCGCTCTCCATGATGCATCATCTGCTCTATCCAATAATGCTTCCGCTTCCTTCACTTTTGGTTACTCTCGAGAAGTTAGTTCTGTTTTTTTCAGTCCTTCAATTCCCCGAATGAAGAACAAAGAAAATTTACCACCAAAAGATGTCATCATGCATTTGGCCGATTGCCATTTCCATTATTCACATACACATATGCCAATGTTTCATAAAGCAACTTTTTTACGTCGACTCGAAGAAAATAAAGTTTCGCCATTTCTAATCTTTGCATTGTGTGCTGCAAGCGCAAGGTAATAATAACAATAATCTAATTATTATTACTACTATTGCTGGCAAGTAGATAAAAAATATTCATGATGAAATATAAACAGATTTTCGGACAGGCCGGGAATCATTCGTACTCCGCGTTCTGAGGCTGGCGAAGAATATGCAGAGTTCGCTAGTGAAATGATTTTGGATAGTTTTGACGAGCCTACAGTCGAGCATTGTCAAGGTATTTTTTTGTGAGACAAGAAAAAAGCCAATATAATCATGTTCTGGTTTAAAGAATTCAAATCATATGATGATTTTTGAAAAAGATTAGACCAGACCAGACCAGATCGGAATTCAATAGGCTTTTCGTTTTCAAGAGTTGTTAAATAGATTAATAATAATAAAATTGATAAACATATAGCTTTATTATTGATGGCTTGGCATCATTATGGTTGTAAACGAGGACCAAGATCATGGATGTATGTGGGCTTAGCTATTAGGTAGGTAGATTCTTAATGTTTAACTGAACATGATTTAAATAAATACAATCTGGCATTGATAAATTATTTTATTTTTAGAATGGCACAAGAATTAGGCTTACATAAAGAATTCGAGGGTCCTGCGTTAGGCAGTTCTCAAAAAATTGATAGCGAAGCCGCATTTATTGACCGAGAAGTTAGACGTCGAACATTTTGGTCCTGTTTTGTAGTTGACAGGTAAATATGATTCTATAGAGTTAAAAATAAATGCTACGTAGTTCATTGATTATCTTTTCATCGTTAGATTCGCTGCTTGTGCACTTGGTCGTCCTGCATTGATCGATGAAGCCGATATTGAAATACGATTACCAATTCCGGACCGTGATTGGGATGAAGAGCATCCGAGGGTGGTGGATACAGAATTTGGAGCGTTGAAAAAAGTTGAAATCAAAAAGGCTGGCCGCATGATACTCGAAAATAAGGGCTTATTTGCTCTTTTAGTTAGTGTAGCGGCATTGTTGGGGCGCGCAGCACAAAATGTCAATCGATCAAAACCCAACGAATCACTACCTCCATGGGATCCTCACTCAGATTATCACATTTTATTGAATCAAATGGAGAATTGGTACAACGATCTGTGTCCAAACATGGTATGGTCCATTGATAAGCTAAGAGAACATCGCGAGTACAATTTAGGATCAGGATACGTATCAATACATTTATTATATTATGCAACTATTGTAATTCTAAACCGACCACATGCCAGTACACCACAAAATGACGTTCCAGTAGATTTTATGGAAATTGCCGCAGATCGTTGCAAAAAAGCTTCACGGGCAGTTTCGGAAATTACACACCAACTTTTGTTAGCCGATTGTTTTTATGGGTGTCCTTTCTTGATTTATCCGGTCTTTGCTGCATCGATAATTCATATCGACGAAGTGTGCAAAAATTATGGCGAAGATTCTGATGCAAAGAAATATTTATGCTTAAATTTACAATTTTTGAAGGCGATGCAAGATTGGTGGGCGATGGCCACAAAAGTGCATTTTATGTTGAAGGAAATGTACAAAGACCAAAGCGAGAGTATGAGCTTAGGATGTCCATTTTCTTCTTGTGATGACAATAACAACAACAACAACAACAACAACAACAACAACAACAACAATAATAATAACAATAATTATTATCCAGAAGAGTACCCATCTAGATATCATTCCGATTTAGGATTAAGGGATTATTGGAATCGCCCAGATTCACCGTCAAGACAGAGTCCAAAGATTCTTGATAGACGGGAATTAGCAATAACAACAACTGCTAATGTCACACAACCCTTCTCTATGCCAGACTCAAACTTCGGTATCCAATCAATACTGCTGCCAAACGATTTTATGTCGTCCCGAATTTTCCCGAATGAAACCACAAGTATACCAGAATCATGGTTTAGTATGCTCAAAACTCCTTCCCCGCGTCTTCTTTTCCGGCCAAATACAAATAAGAAGGATTTTACCGAAAATGGAGAATACATTGGAGGCAACGATTATTTCTCACTTTACAATGCCGAGATGCCCACTGGGTTCTCGTACGATGCATTATTAAACGATGCCTTGAATAATGATCAACTATCAATGATACCGTTTGATCTTCTTTCGCCTGGACGAGCATCGCGAACAAATACTGTGAAATATATAATGAATGAAACAACTATTAATGCAAGTGATGAACAAATATCTACAACTAGCAATACCAATAGTCAAGTTGCTCAGCAACAATTTAACGAGCAAAATACTTTCTCATTAATGTCTACTATTGCGCCACCATCATCTCAAACTGTCCTATAATACAGATTGGTTCTCTTGGCACCAGGCTATTTTCATTCTTAATCCTTTGACGGATAAAAGATCGATGCTGGCGAAATGAACATTATATATTCTTTAATATAATCGGGAATTTAAATTAGTTCTAAAATGTAACAAAAATAATTCTTTAGCTTTTCTCTGTTTTATTTTCTTGTAATGTTTTTATCTATTAAATTATTTTCCGGATTTGAATATTATTTACAACAAAAACTACCGATATAGCATTAACTTTATTACTACCATGCTTTCTTTACAGAATACAATTTCACTTTAAACATATTCGACTTGCAAAAAAAAGATGTTCCACATTGAAAATAAGAATAGTTCAAAATCCTTTATCGGGGAGGAATCCTTATCATTATCAAATTAATTTATTAACTTCCACCTCTGATATCCTTAATACTGTATAAGGTTGTTTATGCGTGACGTGTTTAACATGCCTATTATGCGGTTTCTTTTTTAGCTTCACGACGAAAGGCCCTAATGGTTGTTCCAACACTGTAGCCTTAATGCTGTAAAATTGCTCCGCGACGTATGGATTTCCTTTTATAGTGAAATCCTTGGAGCCCAATTCAATAACTCTGTTCAATTTAATCTCATCGCCAACTTTTACATCACGCAATCGATTGGTGATTACCTGATCGTTTTTCGTGACTAGAAAACGACGACCGCATATTTCTACTTCTGCATAATAACGAAGTTGATCACGCAGGCGGGTGACCAGAGATTTTGTGGTAGCTGATAGAGTGATGGGCGTTTGAGAGAAATCATTTGCTTTCGGTTTTTGTTTAACACGTTGAAGTAGAGGAGACGGTAAAATTGGTGCAAGGATCGAGCCACGCGACGATTTTGATGAAGAGCGAGATGATGATTGATTTGAGCGATGTGTTGTTGGAGATCTGTTTATGGCATTTGGAGAGCGTGAGATTGATGGATATTGAGATTGGGTTACGGGATGTGGAGGCGGTGGTGGCTGGTGATGTATGTAGAAATTTGAATCTGGGTTTTTGAGGCGTTGAAGATACAGAATTTCAGCGATCGTTTCTGGAGGGCGTGAAGCAGCCGCCTTTAGAGGATTGTGCTTAACGGGTTTGAATTTTTGCTTTACAATAGGTGGAGAAACTAGTATCGGGTCATCGGTAATGGTGGTTGACGAGGTTGAAGTATGGGACCCTAAATTAAATCCAAAAATGTTGATTTTGGTTTTTCGATCAAGTAAACATGTTGATTATATGATACCTCTTCTATTTTGTTCTACTTGTTTCTTCTTTTTAGTGTGTAGATCCCTTTTTCGCGTGGCATTCATTATTACTAGATTTCTTGAATTCGAACCTAGATTCGTTGCATGTTTTGTTGATGATGTGCCTGCAAAAACGACAATTTCGTTTCGAATATGTAATTAAATAGATAAAGATCATTACACATACGTAACAAGTTTCGAAATCTTTAACATTATCCTGGTGGATAAATTATAATTTTTCTAAATTCCTGTTTTTTCCCGTAAACTCACCACCACAAATATTAGGATTGATAATATTATTATGACAGACTGATGCATGGAAGTTTGATGATAGTAAAGAAAATGAACAGGAATTCGAATAGGAACACAGAGAAGTAGACGAATTGGATAATTTGAATAAGTGACGATATGAACGCGGTATTGTTAATGGTGACATTCTTGTTATTATGAAAGTTAGAGTATTTGTTGAAATTTTTTTGTAGAGATAAGAACCGAAAATTAAATCCGGTTCCAAATCTTTAAAGCAAAAAACTAGAAGTCAGAACCAGATTTAATCTTCTTATCGTAAATCCGAATTTAAAACGGTTTTAGATAATATTTGGAAAATTTGGATTTTGGCCAGCATTAAGAAAATTAGGCCCATCGAACAGCTATATACACTGGTCCATGTAAAACCGTTACTCTACACCGTATTTTAGTTCTAAGCGCACTATATACTGCGCAGCAGCTGAACGGCACATGAAATGTGAAGCATAATCTGAATGTTTAACTGTATATTGTAACTAAATTCTGATAATTTTGCTAAATCGGAAAAATTTTTGATCCAAATTTTTCCGGATCCGTAGTACAATTACAGTGGCCCGCTAAAGATAAATCGACAAATCGATCAATGTGTAACGAAAAAAATAAATCCAAAGATACATCATTAATATCGTTATATAAAACATATTCAAAAAACACTTTTAATTAAAAAAACGTATCGGGACTTTGGAGGATCAAATAGAAGAACTGAATAATATGTCTTGCGTTCATTGGATTTGCATGCGAAGGAAAATCGGGTGATTAAATGATTAGCAATGTAATGGTACGTTATTTATTTATTTAGCCGCTTTAATTAAATAGTCCAGGTATAGTTTTTTTAATTCACAAAAACCAGCGACACAAAAACAAAATATCGAGATCAATGATATTTTGTGCAACAAAGACCGATGCCAAGAACTTTTTATTAATAGAGTTAGACTATATGATTAAAAATAAACGGGCAAACTTACGCGAGAGCTTCAATGAATGAATGAATGAATGGCGGTGCTGCATGCACATTTTCTTATATATCATATATATTATCTTAATGACAGTTTTTGTTATAGCATTGAAGGTCAAAAGAAGTAGAGTTAGTTGGCGAATGTGATAGTTTGCCGTTAATACCTTTATCATCATAACTAAACACTAGACACAATCTATGAAATACCACCTCGCTTTACGTGTAAATAGAAATCCCGAATAAAGATGATGCAACTTCACCTTACAAATGCATACCACATGAATGTGACACAAACTTTCTTTTTCCATATTTTCTATCACCAATTCATCGATAAAATTACTAGCTATAGTGTAAAAAAACGATAAGAATAGGTTTTATAAATTAAGTTTCATTAAAAAAAATAAATAAATAAAGGAATCTATTTATTTACCGATACACTATATTATCAAATGCTAACCAATTATAGATCGAGAGACAAGTCAAATTCTAACTTATCATTAAAATTATTTATTATTCTAAAAAAACACTGACGCAGGAACACAGCTTTGTTGCCTGTTCACCTCTTTTTTATTTATGAGAACTCCTCCCTTTTCTGTGCTTAACCAAATAACACATAACAAAAGCCCTTGTTCTTACAGAACTTTACGAGAATAATGAACATATAGCATTAGATTTAAATTATTAATAAATTTAAAAGACCTCTCCAAACCAATCATTACCATTCTCATTTTAGCGTATCTCTAATTATTTTTGTTAGACTTTTAACGAACATTGTGAAAGAATATTTGACTCTGAAAAGTTCTTTAACGTTTCGTAGTTTTACCTTGTGTGCGTTTGGGATTTTCGTTAATTTTCCGCCCCCAAAAAACGAATAATAAAACAATACTAGTGAACAAAAGCAAAAATGACACACTTCTCGAGACTAAAGAAGAATAAAAGTAATGACATTCTCCGCCGTCAAGTTTTGATGCGAATTCATTATTCCAAACCCTTTTCAACAACGCTTGCATTTACGCTTACAATGCTTCTAATAATACTCTCATCATTAACCTCCGAAAGTGCTGCTTTGGATGTTACTGTTGCTAATAATAATACTAGTTTCAACAGTAGTGACGGTAGCATTAGTAGTAATAACAGTAGTTATATTGGATATTTAAGTAATTCAGGCAAAAACATAATACTTGACCTTGTCAACAATGTCACTACTTTTGATATAAGAAAGGTTAGTCATTAATTTGTTTGATTTTTCCTCAATTTATTTATTTAATTAACCATCATATTCTATCAATAATATCCAGCCAGTTCCACTTTCTCTATGGAACAGCCCTCCCTCGAATTCGAATGGCTGGATTGCACTGTTCGATTGTGATCAACCATCTACCGCATCTACTGTACTTACTGCCATAACACAATCTTTAAGTAATAATCCTCCTCCAAAAGCAATTGTATTCGATAACGGATCGTGTCTCCCCACTAATGTACAAAACTCTACGGATCAGGTGCCAATCTTTGAAACAGAAAAATCAGAAAATTTAATAAATATGCTTAATCAAACCTTATTTATTCCCAATCGTACTTCCGCACAACCTAATGACAAAGGTAATTTCGGTGATAATGGTGGCTATGGAGGCTATCAATCAACTCAACCTAATAACGTTAATAGTAATAACACTGGAAATAATAATAATAATAACGTAATACAAACATATCAAACTGCGATGATAGTATTATATGCTGTTTCCGGGGTGGTACTTGGTTTATTCTTTATTGTTGTGGTAACGAATGTAATAAAGAATCGACTACGTCCTTCGCGTACTGGTATTGCAGTTAGTGGTCAATCGGATGGAAATACTCGTGGTGCTAATGGTGGTCCTGGTGCTGGTGGGGGTATCGCTCGAGCTGTGCTGGAAAGTTTCCCAGTTTATTTGTTTTCGCTTGGTGGCGTTAATGCTGTTGGAACTGCTAATGAATCGGAAAAAGAGCCAAAAGATGAAATTGATATCGAGAAAGGTTTACAAATTGATTCCGATAAGATTAATAATAAAGAGAATAAGAATGATAATAGAACAATGCAAGATGATGATGGTCTGAGATATATGGCTGTTCCTGCGCCGGAAGATTATGAATCAGAGGAAACTGCTAAAGTTTCTTCGGTTAATGAGATTAATACGACCAACGTTGAAGTGAACGATAATGAAAATGATGAAATTGATCATAGCAAAGATGATAATGATAATGATGATAATGATGGTAATGATGGTGATGATGGTAATGATGATCAAGATCGTGATGATAATAGCCATAATGAAGATGACGAAACAAATTTACCGGAAAAAATTCCAACTCCAATAATAATCCCCAAAACAGCTATTGCACAATTACAGAATTCATCGAAAACCGGCTCAATATCTACTCTTTCTGGGTCAGCATTGTCTAACCATGTGACTGAAGAACAATTGACTTGTCCCATTTGCTTGGGTGATTTTGAGTCTGGCGAAGAATTACGTGTTTTACCGTGTCATCATCAATATCATACGTAAGTATTAATTAGCGTTTGCGTCTAGGTAACGAATAGATGTAAAAAAGTTTACTTATCGAATTCTTTTATAGATCATGCATCGATCCATGGCTACTAGATATTTCCCCATTATGTCCAATGTGCAAAGCAGACTTCACTACATGGAACATCGACGTATCCGCACAACAAGGTAGCGTCGATGATCCATCAATATCCACCACCTCAGTAAATTCATCTGCTGCTACAGAAATTCCACAACAACAGTCACCTATCGACAGCGACGCAATATCACAAATTTCCTCAATAGATGACTCACCGCACGCATTCCCGCATTTCCGATGGATAAAATATCTAACAGCTATTCGTCGTGCTGGCGGAAGACGCAATCGACGAAGAAGTCGACGACCGAATGCTAGAAATTCCGCACAATCTAGAATTCAACGACAGCATCAACGTCAGCAGTCAAGTGATACTGCTGGAGGCAGCGGCGGTGTTGTTGATTTGTCTTTAAATCGTGCTAGTATGTAAATCTTATGAGATCTGGAAAATGCGGTCCATTTTATCGAATGAAATTTGTTTTTATGCCACTTTTTATTTTAATTGTCAAAGAATCTTTCCTATTCAACATCATAAAAATTTTCTGTAAATTTGATTTTTGATTTAAAAAAGTTTGTACGATTTCCTTTCTTTCAATCTTTAAACTTCTATTTAAACGCGCTTTCTGTTATGATTGGCTTTTGCTAAGAGCGAAGAGAAAAAAATTCGAAACGATTTTGTTGTATAGATTTATTATACACGTAATAAAAATTTCTTATTGAAAAAACTTTTGATATAGCACGATAAATGTATGATGCTATTGTCACCTTCCAAATTTTTATCAAAAAAATAGTCAAATAGTTATCAAACTAATTGCTATTCAAGAATTAAATAAATAATAAATCATATTAATAATCAAAATCAAGATCAAGATCAAAACAAGAAAGTTACTATCAAAATAATCATTCACTTTGAAGTTAATATTATATAACTTGAAGACAAATAATTATATATAAAAAATTCTCTTACAGATTGATGACTTTTTAATAATCTATATTTAGTTTTGAAAAAGATCATTGAATTGATTAGCATTAAACTATGCAATATAATATAGTGATATCTCTCTAATATTAACATCTCTAATATTAACATCTTCTTGTTAGTAATATTAATTATAAAATGGAATTTTTTTATATATAAATTCTCTCATAAATATCAAGTTTTATAAAGTTTTCTATTAATATTATTACCATTTTTGATACCTCTTGAAAAGGTTATTTTATGATAGGTTAATAACTTTATACATAATATTTTGTCAGGATAATATATAATAAAGATATTATTAATTACAGATGAATAAGACTAATATACTCAAAGATATAATATAATAGATATTAAATTATGATTATAATGAAATTAAAGATAGATAACAAGAGTATGTTCATGATATGATTAGCTAGAATGTATTCTGGAATTATAATATAAGAAATATATTATAATAAATAAGACATTATTAATAAAGATTATTAATTTATAATATTATTATATTTAAATTATTATTTTGTCTTATTATTATTTAATTCATTAATTTATTTATTATTTATTAATTTTATTAATTAATTTTTTGATTTTTTTTATTCTATCTTTAAGATATATTACTTTTATATATTTTAAAAATTTTATAAATGACACTTTTATTATAATCCAAATATTACTTTTATTAGTATCATAATATCAATTTTGTCATGATAGCATTACTAGTTTTGCTATAATAATTTTGTTAACTTTGCTATAATAATTTCATTATGAATATTATGCTTATAAAACTATTTAAAAATATTTATCAATAATATTATCTTAATTATTATCTAATAAAATATAATTAAATAATAAAAATTTAAGTATAAAATAACTAATAATAATAAATTATATATGAAAAATCTATATCTGAATAATCAGATTAAAAAATTTATTTGTTAATATAAAAAAATCAAAAAATTTACTTTATATGATCTTATTATTATTATTATTATTATTATTATTATTAATATTATTTAAATTACTATAATATAATCTTATCTGTCATTTATGATAATCTAATCTAGTTATAAAAATAAATATAAGATAATTGATAAAATAAGAATAATTTATATTATATTTAAAATATAAGATATAACTAGTTATTATATTATTATTATTTTTTTTATTATATTCTTAATTTCTATTAATAATTATTTTAATCTTTATTTAACTAAAAATTTTATTATTTTAATATATACTCATTTTTTAAAGAAGCATTTTCTAGTTTAAATAATTATTATTATTGCTTTGATTAGAAAATTTTGACTATTTAATTAGATCAATTTCTATTATTATTATTGTTGCAATTATTTATTATACAATTAGAATTTTAACTTTTTAAGTCTTAATATAATAAAAGATAAATACAGTCAACCCTCTCTATACCGATGTCTCTATATAATGATATTGGCCTTTAGCGATAAAATTTCTATTTTCCTTTTTTCAATTAAGAAAATAATCTCTATATACTGAAGTTTATTAAGAACTACTTTTTATAACTGATAATGATGTTTGTGCTTATCTCACTAATATAAAATAGCATCTCGATTAACTAATATTCTTACTATAGCGATAATTTATTGGTATCTATATATAGATTTTTTGTATAACGATATTAATTTTTTATATAAGATAATGCAAAAAATCTAGATTAATTATTGGTTAAATCTTGTAATACAGTAGATATTATATAATAAATTACAATAATTTTTATAGTACTTTATATAAATTTGAAATTCAAGGGGTTGAAAAAATTTGATATAATTTTTTTTCTATGAATAAACGAAAAGAAAAAGAAGCAGAATTTTCCCAAAAGAAGAGAGTATGCTTGACAGTTTCTCAGAAAAAAGAAATCTGTCTAAAATATCAAGAAACTTCACGTCCAACTCAATATCAACTTGCACTTGAATATGGATGTAAAGCCAATACTATATCTGATATCATCAAAGAAAGCAAAAAATGGCTTAGTATTGATGAAAATTCTCATCTTACAAAGAAAAAATGAATCCAAGAATGTCATTTTCCTGAAATTGATGCAGCACTTATGATTTGGTTTATGCAAGCTTTACCTAAAAATATTGTAATAACTGGAGAAGTACTTCAACAAAAAGTACGTGACTTTGCCAAGACTTTCAATATCAGTGATAATAATTTTAAAGCATCAGAGGGATGGCTTGATGACTTCAAGAAAAGACATCATATCCAAGAATATAATCGATCAGGAGAAGCAAACAGTACACCACTGGCTACATTAGATAATAAACGTGAAAAATTATACTAATTAATTCAAAATTATAAATTGAAAGATGTTTTCAATTATGACAAAACAGGTAATGTCAATTTATTGTTAAATAATTTAAATTTTTTAAATTAAAATTATATTATTTAATAATTTAGGATTATATTGGCAACTTGAGTCAACAAAAACTCTTTCTACAAGTGCAACATCTGAAACAAAACAATCCAAAAATCGAGTTACAATTTTATTAACGTGTAATGCTACTGGAATGGAAAAATCCAAGCCATTATTCATTCACAAGTATCAAAATCTCCAAGCTCTAAATGGATACGAAAAATCAATATTGCCAGTACAATATTATTGGAATCGGACTACTTGGATGCAAGTTTCTATCTGGAATGATTATCTCAAAAAGTTAAATACTCGCATGAATTATGAAAAAAGAAAAATCCTCTTATTAGTTGATAATACACTTACTCATGCCATTGAAAATTCTGACATGTTTACAAATATCAAGATTCATTTCTTACTACCAAACATAACAGCTCATTTACAGCCTTGTGATGCAGGAATTATCAATTCTTTTAAGATAATATAAATTCTAAATAAAATTAATTTGTATTTGTATATTAATAAATTATTTTCTTTTATTAGGCTCAATATCGCAAATTATTAGTCAAAAATTGGATTGAAGCATATGATTTGGCATACGAACTAAATTCTGATACAATTCCACCTATGATAATTATGGATGCTATCAATTTTGTTGATCGCACATAGAGTGCAGTTATACAAGAAATGATTAAAAATTATTGGAAAAAAACGGGAATTTTATTTTCTTTACGTGACATATCTGATGTTTCCAATACTGCTAAAACACATTTGGTAATGAATTCTGAATGCAAACATGAAGATGTTCAACAATTGATTTGGTGATTGCCATTTGATGAACCAATGGCAGCAGATGAATATATTGGTATCAATCATACTCTAATTGATGATAATGTGAAGCTAACTGATGATGATATTATTGCAAGTATCCGGCCACCAGAGACTAAAGACCAGTATAATTCTGATGAGAAAAATCTTCCTGTTATTCCACCAATTAAAGTATTGGAGTCTCTGGAACAAGTACTTATGTTTTTATGAAACCTCCCAGATGACTTCGAAATTGAAGAAAAAAGTATATCCAGAGTAAAGAGTCTTAAACAGGCAATTTTTGGGTACCATTTAAAAACAAAATTGCAAGGTAATTTGGATAATTTTGTTATTCAAAACTTAAAATAAAGTTATATATTAAGTTGGTAGTTGGGTTATTCGTTATTAGCACGTGACTTTTAATAAAATTGGGGTACAAGTTTTTATATACTGATTTTCCCGTGACTTTATTATAAACATCAGTTTACAATATATACTGATCTCTTGTTATACTGATATATCAGGCCAAAAACATTTACATCGGTATATAGAGGGTTGACTGTATCACACATTGTGAAAAATTATTGTGCTAATTGAAGTATCTGAATCATACTGCTTTTGAATTTGGCTATCTATACTGTGTCATCAACAAAAGTCAGGTTAGATATATGAATTTGTATTGAATCAGATTTGAAATATGGAAATTGTATTGATGAATTATTGATATTGTAACCATGGGTAAGTTTGATAGAGTCAATTATGCATAGTAGTGAATAATAGAAGATATGCCAAAGTATAGGTGAGTGAACTTTTCTCTGGTCTAATCTATCTTTTACATGATATGGCTTTGTAAAATCATATTTTGTAAAAATATGATTGTGTTGATTCAGCTGTAAGTTTTGTAATAATGTGATGAATTTTTGATTCATTTTTATTCTATTAAGGCTGAGTTTTAGGATAGACCAGCTGATAAAGTCATAGGTATAGCGCATATCTTGAAATACATATCACAGTTCTTTCTTGTTTTCTCTTACATCTTCCATAATATTATTGATAACATGTAGTGGACTAGCTGTTGAGATGTTTTTTAGTGCTGAAAAATTGTTGTCCTTGAGAATATCATATTTGGCACATAAATTTGAGATGCGACTAGTAAGAATTCATAAAAAAAGTTTTCGTGCTGTGTCTAGAAGTGTTATTGGTCTGGTGATATCCAGGTTTCTCTTCTAGTCAGTAGGTTTGGGGATGAGAATAATGTTTGCCTATTTCCATTCATTAGAAGTATCTTGTATTTCTAAATATTTATTAAAAAGTGTGATGAGCATAGTTAAGACTTTTTGTCCGCAATATTACCAGAAGGAATTTTTTATATCATTTAGTCCTGCTACTTTGTTTGGATGTAGTAGGATTAAATGTTGGTGGAGTTTAGTTAATGAAATAAAAGCTGTAACTGGATTGAATGTTGAGTTATCTATATATTCTAGAGGTTCAAATATCTCTTTCCATTTTTGTGAAGGCCAATTCTGTGTTTTACATTTTCAATGCTATTGATTGAAGTGTTGTCTAATTGTATTTTTTACTTTAATTGGATGTTCAATAAAGTGTTTATTTTGATAAACTTTGTTGATTGAAATGAAAGGATTATCCTTATTAAGAATGTTACTGAGTATGTTACTATGATTATATTAGAAATTTGCTTGATTAGTTTTGATGGCCTGCTCTATTTGGAGAGCTTGTGTTTTTTTTTATTCAATTTTTTTATGTATTTATGTTTGTTTTCTGAGTTCTTGGATGAGCATTGTTAATTCTGTGATATAGCTGTTACTAGGGTTGTTTGTTGAAAATTTTGGTACAGTTGGTTCTAATTGGTGCAATTTTATGAAGAGTTTTAATAGTTTTTGTTGAATTACAGCAATTGATTCTTGTTTTTCATGTTGGTATTGATGTAAATGATAGAGAATGCTGCCTAATAGTTTATATTTCCATTAAATAATAGTTGTGTTTGTTGATTGCACTTTGTTAATGTTTATTAGTTTTTTTTGAAAATTTGATTGGCTAAATCAAGTATGATATATTTGATTAAAAGTCAAAGTTCTGAAATTGTGAGTTATGTAGTATCTGTGTTGATAAAGAGATATGAGTTTGTTAATTCTTTGAATTGTATTCATGTTTCATTAGATATATTTTTGATAATAAAAGCTTGTTGCTTTATTTTCCATCATTTGATTATAGAGATTGGAGTTTTTCATAGAATTGGAAATAAATTGATAGAGGATTGAGAGAGAAGATGATCAGAGCTGATCCAGAAAGAATCAGAGATTTCTGAAGATGTATAAAGATAAGCGAGATTAGGATTACACCAGATCATATCTAGATAGCATTTTGAATTTGATCTAGATCAAGTAAAAGAGTTGATATTAGGATAAAGTAATTGATTAATCTCAACTGTGTCTTTGAATTTAAGAAGTGAGACTAGACTATTATTCAGTAGAGAAAAATAATGTTCATTAAAATCTCTGCAAATAATAAAGTATTTGGCTTGTGAAATTGTTTTATTAATATAGTGTAAGATTGTTCTCTTGATTATTCAATCACTACCAAAGTTGGAGGCTGGTAAGTAGATAGCTATTATTTCTAATTGTGTATTACCAGTGAAGACTAGTAAGATATGAATGAGTTTTTCTGGAATTTTGAAAGTTTTTTGAATATGTCTGGACCAGAATGAGTTGAAAAGAATACTAATTCCAGTTCCAAGAGACTAGATTTCATTACAAGTCCATATGTGAGAGTATTTTGTTGACAGGTTGAAGGTGAATTTTGCTTGTTGATTGGTAAGTTTGGTTTCTGTTAATACCAGGATATAGAATTTGAGATTTTAAAAGAGGATAATAGCATTATGTGATTTGTCTGGGGTACAAAGTTCTCTGATATTAAGTGTGCCTAGGTTTAGTTAGAGAAATGAAAAAAATATATTATTATGTGAGTATAGATTTTTGTTTAGATTAGAGTTGTCAATATAGATTTCTGGATGATTGGTTAGAGAGTTTTTATTTTTATTTGAGTTATTGTTGGTGTTCTACATTGAGTAAAGATTGTTCGATATAACTTAGTCTATTCAATAACAGATTGTATTGCATGTTTAGATATTGTAATTGGTTTTTGAGTTCAGTAGTAATTGTTGTAAGATTAATGTTACTTTTTTGTAGTTCTTCATTTTGTTTGGTGATCATCTCATATGATTTTTGGTTTTTCATTTTGCTAAGAGGTTCTGGTTTTGAAAGAGTTAGTATAACTGGAATATTAGATATGAGATTATTATTATTGTTATTTATTTTATGAATTAGAAGATCAATTTTTTGTTTGATGTTATTAATTTTATGAGAGATTTGGTTAAGATTATTAATGAACTTGTTCATGTCTTGTCAAAGGTTTTTAATGAGTATCTTGTGATTTTTCAGTTCTGTCTGGATTTGAGTGTTTTGTGTGTTAAGAGTATGAGAGTTAGAATTATCAGTTTTTGTTAAGATTTGATTGTACTGTGGGCTATGTATAGATAAATCAGTATTATTAATGGAAGTTGTTTGATTGGATATAGATGCTTCTGGTGATTTGTTTGTTAAGATTTTATTTTTATGGTAGTATTTCATATCTGCTTTTGAGAGTAATGTTTTTTTGAAATTGAGTGTGGGTGAAGAGATAATTGGCTTGCGGTATGAGAGATGTCAGTTCTTGTATAGTTTATTAAGTTGATTATAGGTGATAGCTTTTTTATTTTTTGCTATACAATGTTTAATAATATAACTTTGAGAGAAGCAAATGTTGCAAATTTTTGTATTAACTTGTTCCTAATAGAGCTATGAGTTGCGTAATTAGAACTTTTTGATCATAGCAGAAGCCAAATCAGTTTCAGATTCAAAACTGAGAATGGCAACTCTTTGATGATTATATTTTACAGGAGATCTGGGGATAAAACAAGTCTTGACATTGATTTTTTGTAGGATATCTTCTAGTTCAAAGGCTGTGATACCATAAGATAGGTTAACGAGTTTAACTAAGTATGTATCTTATTGTTAAATAATTTTATGTTAATTAAGGAGGGGTAATAGTCGTATTTTATCTGTTCCCAGAAGAACTGACCACTCATCGATTGCAAGTTTTGCTTGTTTAACATTTGCAAATCTAACTGTTGTATATGCCCATTTGTTAATGATTTTTTGCTTAATATTCATAATTTCTCCAAATTGAGACATTATAATATGGATTTGTTTGATTGAGGTGCCAAGAGGTATATCTCTGATTGTGATTATAGTATTTGTATTGATATTGGTAGAAGGGGATGGATGTGTTATTGATAGGAAGGAGTCATTAAGAGATATGTATATTACTTTATCTAGTGATTTTGCTAAAGAGAATTCTGCGCAAATATATTTTTCTTTGTTGCTAGTAATTGATTTTGTTTTGAGAAATTCCTAGAGTTCATAGAATAATTTGTTAATAAAATTAATATTTTCTTTTGTAAATTGATTGGATAGGTTTACTTCTGGAATCTATCTGCGAAATCTTTTGGTACTGGCTACAATTTTCTATTGGCTATCTTGTGGATCTTCAATAGGAGAATTATCTTCATTATTTTTATTATTATCATGTAATATCATATTTTCATCTTCAGTATCAGATGATTCAATTTTTATGTGTGATTGACTGTTGCTCTTGTCTGTATTAGTATATGGCTGTATTTACTCTTCTATTGAGTGAGAGATAATTATTTTACTGATTACATTGGATGGATTTCTTTCTCTTTTGATTTGTTTGACATGTGAGCTACCTGCAGAAGATGTGTAATCATAAGAATTTTTATGTGAGTTGTTGTTAGTTGTTTTGGAAGTTATGTCTGAAATTTTGTTGATTGTTAGAACAGAGGGGATTGGTGCTAACTTATTTGCTATGGGAGGAGATTGTAGATCTAAAGCGTTTTTAAGATAGTTTAGAGAAGAATTGGAAGTGGAAGATGTTTTGGAGACATTATTATTATTTGGTTTTTCTGTATTATTTGACATGATGTAGAGGTGAAGAAACAAATTATAGTGAATAAAAAGAAAAGAAATAAAGAAAAAATATTATGTATTTTTTAGGTTTTTGTATTTTGTTTTTTGGAATTTTTTAGAAGTTTAATTTTTGAAGAAAGATTATAAAAAAAATAAAGAAAAAGGAAGAAATAAATTGAAAACTGGTCAAGAGATCGACAGGAAAGAGATGTGAAAAAAATTTTTATTATTATTATTATTATTATTATTATTATTATTATTATTATTATTATTATTATTATTATTATTAT
>CAJVPS010000408.1:0-25413 GCA_910591765.1 Ambispora leptoticha
TTATATATATATAGTTTACAATAAAATAAATATCTTTACTATTATTTAACCTATGAATTCTATAGTTACTTAAAATTGCTACTGTTACAGTTACTTGAAATTACTACTACTACTTGAAACTGACATTGCAAAGTTTTGCGTAGAATTTTAAAAAAAAAATTAAAAAATCTGCGCAAATCTACATTTTATTACAGATCTGTGCAGATTTTTTAATTTTTTTTTCTTTACCAATTATCACCAGGTTCGAAGTTTTGTGCAGATTTTAGATCTAAAGATCTGCACAAAACTGTGCCCTTGAAAATTTTCTGATGAATTTCATTACATTGTTGGTAAATATTTAACAAGTTACCATTACTTCTCAATTTTCTGATAGTGCCATTATTTTTTTGCCAATCACCATAATTAAATATATACACACATTATTCAGTGTAGCCACAAAAATATTTGACATTATTATATCTCCAGGTTATTCCAAGGAAGTGTCTAGCTTTATCTCGAAGTCTACAGTAGTCACAGGCAGGTAAATTGAGTTGTTGTTGAGTGAAACAATCAGTACAAAATTACTTTTCAGATTCATTTCCATCTCTTGCTTCTGAAATAGTTTCACTATTCACAAAGTATTTACAATGTGTACATTTAACTATTCTTTCTTCAAGTTTCAATTTTTGTAGAGCTTCACTTTTAGAAAAGAATTTTTCTTCAGTGATTAATATCTTTTCTGATTCTTGGATATGTTCCACTTCTAATCACCAGTCTCTAGTTTTGTTCTGAGGTAAAATTGTTGATAGATTATTTGAAATATTTATTTTGACATTAACCCAGACAATTAGATCATCAAAGCATTGAGGACATTCATGTTTAGATGTTGGTAATTTATGATGATACCAATATTCAGCTGCAGGATCTCTCCAGTCAAAAGTCCATTGAGAATTTTAATAGTAAGTTTGCTGGAATCTTCTTTCTAATTTGGAATATTCTTCCTAGGTGAGAGTGGTATCCTTAACTTGTATTCCTTCTTTAAAGATTTTGACATTTCTAACTTTAGGAATCGAGTTTATGGTCATGTAAGAAATTTTTCTAAAGTTTACATCATTAAGTCATTTGGGTGAAGTATGAATTTAAGTCCAGGATTTATCAGATATTCACCATAAAAAATTACGATCTTCTAGATTTTGATCTTCAATTTCAAACTCATCATCAGAAGTTTCACTAGAGAATGTTTCAGTATCATTATCACTATCTTCAGATTTAGTATTTTATTGTTCATGAATAAATTTAATTGATACTCTTCCTTCTTCTCCATTCTAATCAAAGGTCATTATATTCTTCTTTAGATCGATTTTAGCATTGATCTTATTTAACCAATCCATTTCTACTACAAGACTATAAGTTCGAGCTTCAGTAATATTTACTTCAGCTGGAATTACAATTCCATCAATAGTGATAGGGAAGTTATCAATAGCTCCTAATGGTTACTTAGAATATTCATTAATATCAGATATGGAGATATTTGATTTTCATTAAATTTTCATTCCTAATCATTTGAGAAATTCATGACTGATAACACATCCTGATGCTCCAGTATCCATGATCAAGTCTACAGGAGTCTTTCTAATTTTGGCTTCACACCAGGCTGAGGTTGTTTTGATCTTCTGGGTGAACATTGTTTTTTATTTGAGTTTCTTTTGTGGTTCTTTTCTCATTCCTTTTGACATTTGAATTCTTTATTTAGATCAAGTTTTGATGAGCTGGGCAATAGTGATGTTGGCTTTCTGAGATGCCAAATCTTCGAGTATATCATAGGTTTCTGCATATTTAGCCAGAATCAGAAGGTGAGCTCTTCCTTTCTTTTTTTTCCAAGTTGATCTTGTCTTCTTCAGATACTTCAGGTAAAGGCTGAGTAGCTTCATTCTCTTTTTCACTTTCTTCTTCTTCTTTGACAATTCTTTGGCATTTTCTTTCTCCAGCAAGATAATCATGAGTTACTAGTAACGAAGAACTAGATTGAATTGATGAATTATTAGATGAACTATTACCAGATACTTGCAAAGTAGCTGTTAAATTCTGAATTTGGGTGAGAAGAGAAGTAATATCAAGATTTTGTGAATTATTGGATTACTGATTATGATTTTGGATATTTTGATTCTGCTGATTATTGTTATTACTGTTATTATTCTGATTTTGATTATTCTAATTTCAAGAAGTATTTTGATTATTGGACTGCTAATTTGTTAACTGAATGTTATTTGGATAATATCTACTGATATGCCCTTTTTCTCCACAAGTATAATAAATAATGATAGATTGGTCTCTTGGCCAATTTCGTTATTGACTGTTATTATTATTCTGATTATTATACCTTCTTCCAGATTCTATATAATCTAACCTACTGGTTAGGTCTTGCAAAATCTTAGCGAGGGCACTCCATTTACCAGTTTGTTGAGCTTGGGTTTGGTGATAGATTTGTTCAAGTAGGTCTGAATCAGCTTCTTCTACATTTTTAGCAGTTTCAATAATGCTTTCCATGGTATTATCAGTATTTAAATTAATCCATTTTTGAATTTCAGATTTGAGTCCTTTCTTAAAAATTCAAATCTTGTATTCTTCTGAATAATCACTCTTTGAATTTACTTTACTTTCTAGTTCCATGAATTGATTAGTATACTCTTCTATAGTTCCAGTTTGTTTCAAGGATTCCAATTCATCTTGCTATTGTTGCATCTTACAAGACGAATGGAATTTAAGAATAAATTGGTGAGTAAAGTCATATTCATCATGATCTTCATTTTCCTAGGTATCTAACTTGAGATCATTATTTGTAGCTCATTGATCAAACCAGGTAGCAGCTGGTCCCTCTAGGTATTCTCTTACTATCTTAATCTTTCTTTCATTGGTAATTCTATTAGCTTTTGTGGCTACTTCAAAGTCATATAACTATTCAATTGGATCCTGATCATTACTCTTAAATTTATGAATTGGGATAAGGATCTTTTCCATCCTCTGAATCTTCATGGATCAAGTTAATTCTCCAAGAGCTTGAATAAGACTATCCATTCCATCTGATATGGTAATTTCTTTCTTGATTTGGGACTTTTGAAGTTGAATTTGTTTAATTATGACTATAGGTTCTTCAGGGTCTTCTGAATCACTACTTTCATATTCTGATTCTGTAGGCTGATTAGTTAAGGGGTTTCAAAGTTGTCTGTCTCTTCAAGAACAGAGAGAACACTATTTACTAGGTAAGTCTGTTATTCAACTGTGATTTTAATTCCAAATACAAAGGTATTTAATAACTTGATAATTTCTCTTTGAAGTTGATTAGATGTAAGATTTTGCTATATAATATTATTAAAGAGTTCTTGTGAGAGTTTGTTATGTAAGACTACGTAAAAATCCTGAGTCCAGATAAGAAAATTTACAAATCTTCTGTTTGAATTTTTGTTGGCAGGAAAACAGTAAGGGCAATAGTTATATGATTCAATATGAGGTGAGAATTTTCAAGGGTCTTCTTTGTTATGTTTACTGAGATATAGGTTGATTAGAAGTTCAATAAAAGAGTAATATGTACTCATAAACTAATAAATTATTTAAGTAATAGGGTATCTCAAGGGTAGCTAATCCTTAAAATAATTAAACAAATAAAAATGAAAATAATAAAAATGAGTTGACTGGGACCTCTGGACAGATGAGGTTCACAAAGGGGACACCAAATATTACAAACTATACTCTAGAAGGTAGGTTTTATCACAAATTTAGTTTATAATAAATTTTGAGGACGAGGACTGAATTATTTATAAAGGTAAAGGAGATTACTATTATTCTAAAGATTTCCTAGTGCCAATACTTACAAGTATTATATTAACACAAGATAAAAATAAGATAAAACAAAAAAATATAAAAATAAAATGGTGATCACGGATATTAAACTAAGAGGTAATATCAAAAACTAAGTAACAAATATTTAAAACTAATAACAAATACTAAAACAAAACTAAGACAATCAATGCCTAACAAATTAAAGACAATAAATGCCAAACAAAACTTTTGTATGTAAGAAAGCTTACCGAATCTTTTCCAATAGAGGCAACAGATGCCAAATTCAAGCTTTTGTATGTAGGGAAGCTATCAAGAACCTTTTCAATCAAAATATAATCTATTATGATAGAAGAGGTAATTGAAAGCAGGATATCAAGGTCAATTCACAGGAGAAATTACAAGATAAGTATAATTCAATTATTTTCAAAAGATAATTGAATTATTGCTATTCAAGTACGTTTATTTCAGGTCTCAGAGCAGAGATATTTATACATCTTTGAGATTTTACAAGTTTCTGTCTAAACTTGTTTACTACTCTAGATTACAATTACAATCTTTAAAACAAAATATCAATAAATGAATAAGTAAGAATAAGAGATAAGATACATGTGATAAATCAAATAATAACATAAATGATGAACTAGAATGAAAAGATAAGATATATGTTCTAAAAAGAAAAGATAAAAGATAAAAATAAATAAAATCTGTTTATAAACTATTTCTAAAGTGTTTCTAAATTATTGTTAAACCATTTGTGAACTGTTATTGATTTCGGAGTTAATTTCTCATTGATAATCTTAAAACATTGCAAAAATATTGCAAGAACATTGCAAAAATGTTATTGAACTGTGACTGAATCCATAACTAATACACCAATTATATTATTTGAGATCACATATTGTCCAAAGATCAATTGATTAGTTACATTTTCCAAGTTCAAAAAATTATATTATATAAGATAATAATTATTTAAATATTATATAAGATAATAATCAGAATCTAATGATCTTAATATCATTAAATTCTCTGAATTTTTGTGAGTCTAATGATATTAAATTTATTAAAATTGAATATAAATTGACCAAGATATTTAAAATTAAAGTTATTTATTTAAAATTATATAATAATATAATATCTAAAATTTGATTAACTAAAACTGATGATATCATTAATGACATAATTGTGGCTAATTGTGATATATATGTTGTAACTACCAACAAAAACTGAAACTATTAAAATTTAAATAAATAATTAAGGAGTTATCTTTAGTGAGAACAATATATATAATTCTATCAAGAAAAGATTTTTTATTTTTATGTTTAATACTTCAATAAATGCATATTAAAATTTATTATTATCAATTATCATTACTATTATTCTCATCATCATTCTTTACAATTATATCTTCAAATAAATAATCAATTTTCCTTCTTATCAAACCTATTAATGATTGGTTTTTTGTTGATACTACATCACTTACTAATAAACCTAATGAAAAGTAAGAAGATAAGTATAGGCAAGAGTGAGAATAGAGGTCAAGCAAAAGTGAAAGACCAAGTGGATAAGTGACATATGAAAGTGATACCTGACTCTTAATATCTATATCTTCAAATGACTTGAACTTTTAGAATTACAAGAATTCAAATGAGATGATTTATTGACTTGACAACTCAGAATTAGAGACTTGAGCAGTTTCTTATTTGATCATCTTCTTCTAAATATCTATTTTATGAATATTTAAATCATCATGTTTAAGCAAAGAAATTAGTGCAGTCTCTTACAATTTTGCAAAATTATTTGATTGAAAAACAAAATATTATTTTTTATTTGAATATATATATTTTGATATTCTATTACTAATAGCCTCTTACAGTTATAATCCAATTAACTTAACCAATCCAATTAATCCATTCAATTCACTCAATTCAAAGTCTAATAATCACTTCTGATAACTTATAACTCATCTTTATATATAGTCTGTAATTACTTCTGGTGATTTGTAATTACATCAGTAGTTCATAACTATACTAACTGCTCTAAAAATCTTTCCAAATTGGTGAGAAGAGAAGCTTTATAGTATTGTCATTATTATATACTTTAACATGATAAATAATCTTTGTAGATAAGATTATTCTTAGCTTTATTTTTTATTCTCTTTCAAACTTACATATAAAAAAGCACTCATCTTACTGAACTGTAGTATAGCATTACATAAGTACAGTTTCTGTTTAGAAACCTTTAAAAAAATGAATAAAGAAGGTTACTACTGTAATTTATATATAAATAATAAGATATCAATCTCTCAAATTATATAAAAGAAAATTTACTCCACAGATCTGTGTGATAAATCATGTGACTAATATATAGAAGTTTATGGAATATGCGTAATTATGTAACTATACTATACAGATAATCATTATTTTTTTTTACTTTATTTTATATAGGAAAATATCTTTCCATCACATATGCTTTTGCGATAAGACATGTAAAAATGAAGCTTTAAAATGATATAGGAGGAAAGACTCAATAATCTCTATATCAAAAATCTCAAGTTATGGAGGTTTGAAATCTCCATGATTCTGGATTATCATTACATTAACCAACTGCTATCTTGCAAGAGTGATCACTATCTCAAAAGGATTTTATTTCTCCCAAAATTATGTAATATTTTCATGTAGTCTCTTCTTTATTGAGTTCTTTACATATAATAATACTTTTTATGAGACTGAATTGTAACAGGTTTGAGAATCTTACTATGTTAGGAATCTGAGATCTGGATGATAGAGAACAAAATTATTAACATATCAAATCTCTCTAACAGACTTCAGATTAAGTGAATCAATATAAGTAAGCAGGAATTATCCAAAGTTGGTCTTTTACCTTCTCATGAATTTTAAAAGGTATATCTGTTTAGAAATCTATGAAAGCAATATCATACTCACTATGAATCTTTCTATTTAGGAACGTAAAATAAGTAAAACTACCAGTATCAGCATTAATCTCAACTGTCTCTTTATGCCTATTAATGTATTCTATGGTTTATCTTACCAAATTCACATAATTCTTATTTCTAATGCATTAATAGTCAATGTGCTTATAAATTTAATTCAATCACTTATACCAGGTAAATTAACTCATGTTAACTACCAGCTTTATACATTTCATTTGGAACCTGTGGTATATGTAAATATGATATCAAGAGATAGAATTAATAATTATTTCAGTGAGAATCTCAATCATAATATTATTCATATTCTTGTAAAATTTATATCAGAAGAGAATTAGATTTTTATTCATATCCGTATTATATAATTGTAATATATATTTGCAAATTTTATTATTTGTATCAGCTATCATCTTCAAGATATTTTTTTTTATAGAGATGAAATCTCATTGCTCTGCAATAAAATAAAATGTTTAGTCTGTTCCAAAATGTCTAGAAAAAATCACGTGATAAAAAACTGTTAAGAAAATCTTCATGATTGGAAAAATTTCTGCTGAAAAATAATGTGATACATGTATTGTATAACAAAATACATTTCTCATATCTCATATATTACAAATTTGGAATACTGTTAAAGTGAAGTAGTGCCTAGCCATAATTGACATCACATAGTCTGATGATCTGTGGTATGATAGGATATGTGTTTGTATATCTGTTAAATTATAAGATATTCATATATTTATATATTTGAATACCTGTATGCTTATATGTATGTAACTGCAAGATATTCATATATCTGCAACTAAATTATGAGATAAAGAATAAGTTTATTATGGTATAATAATAATATGAGACTTTTTTTCTCTTGTTGACTTTAAAATGAGATGAATTTGTTGGGAAGTCTGATATATAATATTTTTCTGGTAAATAATGAGTATTTCAAACCAAATATGAATATTCAGAAAGTATCCCTACCAGAATCAATTATCCAACTGAATATGTTCTCTTGACTTTTAAGTTGTGATATTTAGTTCTATGGAAATTTATATTAATACTTTTTTTTTACAATACCACCTCTAACAAGAACTATTAATTATTATTATCACCACTCCATCACTGTATCTATTATTATCACTTCACCATCACATCTGTTATATTATCTCTACTATCTTCACTATCATCACTTCTTACCATCATTATTATCACCATCTTGACTATTTTTAATAAGTACTTCTTGTCTTATTCCAGATAAAAAATAGATTCTTCTTTTTAATATACAAAATGTATTTGAGATTCCAAATAAAGAATTTGATAATAATTAGTGACTCTTGATTTCAAATGTATGAACTTAATTCAATTCCTATAAACTCGTCAATGATAATTCCTGAAAGATTTTTACATGTCAGTTTATAAAATACTGAGACTCAAGCATGCGACAAAACAAAGATATCCCAAATGAGAAACACAAAAAAACAATGATTTAACCATCTGGACTTTATTATGCCAAAATTAAAATTACATGATTAGTTTTCTCCAAGAAGATTTGAATTGAATACTACAATAATTCATCAAATCATACACATACTCTAAAAGAAAGTGATCAAGTCAAATATTTGGAGGCTATTCAAACTCTGATTAAACAAGAAGTAATAAAAAATTATCTGTCAGTAATAATTATCAATATCATTAAGGAGTACGCAATTAATAAACTAAATCTTGGTACTAGTATTCAAAACTTAAAATGGAGAGAAGTCATAAATATTAGATACAAGTTTTATGAATCTATGAAGACTCACTTTATTGGTAGTACTAACTTAAAGTCAAATATTCTGGAAACTGTATCCTATTTAAATGAACAAGAATATCATGTTGAGCATTATCATATTTTCAACTGATTTACCAAAGGTATTGTTTTCATATATTCTAAGTAATTTGAAAAACTATGATATTATGGCTAACTTACTTTAATTGATTCTACACATAAAATAAATAAATATAATTAGTGCCTATTTACTTTATATCTTCACAATAGCTACAGATGCTGGAATATCAGCACTCACTTTTTTATAAGTAATGAAGACAGTGAGACAGTTACTAAAGTACTACAAATAATCTGAAATAAATATCCTTGCTGGATGTCCTGGTACATTCTTATGGATCAGAATAGTATTGAAGCCAATAGTATAAAGTGAGTTTTTCCTGGTCTTCTTGATAATAAATAATAATGTAATATAATTCTCTGCACTGTTCACATTATGCAGATATGGATAATAAAAATTTATGAAAAAAAAGCTCAGGAAACTATGATCCTAGCAATGCATAAAAAAACAAAAATTGGTTATGAGCAATTAATTTAAGAAGCTATCCATTCTTGTATGATTTTGACAATCTGTAAATACATTGAAAAAAACTATCTTAAAAATAATCATCAATAGGCTCTGAACTCATCAATACTCACCTCTTTTTTTACAAATTACTTCTACAAATGCGCTTGAATCCTATCATAGGAAGCTAAAACAAATAACATCTCATTTGCATAGATTAATTGGTAAGAGTTGGAGATTTAAGTTGGTGAGTTTAGAGAATTTCAATAAGTTGGGAATTTTTGAGAAGTTAAAATCTTTGTATGCTAATATGATATGTTACTTTTCTCTTTTTGATTACTAATTTGTACTTGATTTTTGTTTTAGGTACTTTCCATAAAATCATTACTCTTGATCACAAGAAGCAAGCTGATTCTGAAAGTATCATCTTTAATTTTCAAACAAAAAAAATATTCACCTATGGTATTGATTATAAAATTCTCGAAGAAATCTATCAGTTTCTCTTCTTCATGCAACAAATATTTATCAAAGAGATTTTTATAGTAATGGATAGACTGGTAAAAGGCAAGAGTGTATCAGAACTTATTTCACTTGATTGTCATTATCTGTTTCATAATCATTATATATTGTTATGTAAATATATTTTTCATGAACATATGTACAGTATCACTAAGTTATTAATTACTAATGCTTGAAGGATGTTTCAATAACTATTTGAGAAAAGTGGCTTCGAAGTATATCATTATCATGAATTTATAATGGCAGAGATACCTAAATAAACTGAAAAAGAAAAAAGAGCAGAAAATCAGCAGCTTATGATAAATGAATTAACCAAAAGATTACATAATAAATATTGGAAAGTTGAAGAGAGGGATAATGATAAGCAAATAGAGATGTTTATTTTTAAGCTGGAAACTTCTTTAAATCCTATTTTTAGTAAGCTTGATGCAATTTAATTTTATTATAATTTTTTCATTACAACTTTTTTTTGATTACAATTTATAAGTTAGATATTCAGATTTAAATTTACTGGTTAAAAATATCTCAATGGTAAGAAGAGGTAAATAGAGAACTTTTTTTTGGCAAATTGAAAAAAATAAACTTTTCTTTGATTAAGCTTTATTGAAATAAAAGTTTAATAATTACATATTATTTATTGTTATCCATTATTCTTACCCATTGTTATCCTTAAGCATTGTGATTCTTATGCATTGTGATCCTGACGCATCATGAATCTTATGCATTAAAGCGTTCTTGTCTTGTTGTTAGTTTTTGACCAATAGCGAGGCTCGATGCCATGTGATTAATTCTCGTGATTTTTACGTCACAGTAAATCCGATTGGTTGGTGATCTAAAATTTAATTGACCAATGATTGTGATGGCGCCAATCGTGGCTGGGCACTACTCCGCTTTAACGGTACCCCAAATTTGTAAACGAATCATGTTAGTGCCGATCCGGAATTGCTGATCACGAGCTAGCTAAATTTCGATTCCCAATTCATTAGCCGATAGTTAGTTCATTAATCGCAATAGATTTGCCCAACTAAAATGTTGTTTTGCGTTCGAGTTCGTAATGAAGCGACGAATTAATTACTTAGAACGAAATCCTTTTTTCTCACAGGTTCGAAAAAAGATATATGCCACCTAAATAAAGATATATAATTAACTGTATTTATCTAGCTTCGAGTGATGGAGTCATGAGAAGGCGGGAACCAATGCCGTGATCACATAGAATAAACCAGATATAATTCGTGTTAAGAAACGGGATACGCAAGAAACTAAGCTAATTCATCTTTGTTTTGTGAAATTAAGATAGATTGATCGCTTTACTGTGAGATATAGCAGAGCTAGTGTCTGAGACACAGTTTTACGAGCTACAGATATAAAAACGTGCGTTGTCTAGGGTTAAATTTGCAGGTCGTCCTTAACAAAATTATCGTCGCGCGATATAGAGCCTTGCTCATACTTTGCATAACAATCAAACAATTAATCGAATAAATCAATAAAACGTCATAAATTAACCAAAACATAAATCATATTAAAATATCATTCTTACATTGTCAAAATCGAAGGTATGTAGACCCAAAGGGTCATTGCTTCGCAATAGACTATTTGTATCTCGTTGTATTATAAATGAACCACCAGGCTGACTGATATTATTTTAGATGACGCCAACTGAATTTTTCGAAGCTCTCTCAAAAATGCCATTAGAGAGTTATTTTATTTTAATCCCTATATTTATCTTCGTCGTAACGTTGATATTTGGAGAAAAACTATTTATATACCTATTCATCGTCATCATATGCTTCGTTTTCTATATTTTCAAACAACAAATCGATATGGAACTCAAATTATTGAAAGAGAAACGAAAAAACGAATCTAACGAAATCTATAATAAGATTGATGATCTTACCGAAAAAATTTCTTTCTTGTGTTCCATACCCAACCTGTGACATAAATCCAACCACCCCAGCTATGACGAGTGCCATTACTTCAGATTTGGAAAATTATACCAACGTTGAAAAATGGGACACCGAAACACTTGTCGTCTTCCTGAAAGAACAAGACCTCAAGCTTGACGATGAGGACTTCGCTATTATCCGCAATGAGAAGATCAATGGCCAGGACTTTCTTGATATGACCGAAGAAAAGTTCCAAAGTTATGGATTGAAAGGTGGTCCGGCAATGAGACTAGCAAAAGAGGTCAAGGCACTCAAGGACAACACGAAAAGGGCATACTCGTCATATCGTACTTTGAAAGATTTTAAAGCAGTCCTAGCGAAGTATGGAATTATAAGTGGGGACATAACTCGCATTCCGCAATTTACACCAGGTGAGAAATGAGATGATAGAGAAAACTTTCATATAACTTCGTTTACTAATATTTCATGACAATTAGTCACATTCAAAATCGACGAAGATAATCCGGCGTTCAAGTTTTGCGTTGAAGATATACTTCGCAGGATAAAGAACATGGGACCAGTAGTAGATACTAACGAGGCAATGCGGTGTGAATACATTTCGACAATCTTGCATGCATCTGTTAGTCTTCTCGAAGGTTTGGTTATCTCTCCTCAGGCCGATATAGTTGGCGAAGAAAATACTGGCCGTGTCAACTATGCGATCAAAAAAATAATCAATGAAATGTTGGAGGAAATTATTTGCATAACTGAGGGCAAACAAAATCAGGCCACGATGGGTATTTGCCAGAATCTAGTGCAATATCGAAGCGCGTGCGATGTAAGTATACCTATTTTTCTTTACGGATTGATAATGAGTATTATTATTAATTTTCGTTCTTTCAGATGAATCTAGATATGATCAAGAAAAAGCGGAAGGCCGACGAAGCATTCGAAGCTGACTATGATTATGTCTGATATAGTCAGTACCGGAACAGACTGGTACTTTATCCTTCACACTACCGACGCCATCTATTGTACGAGTAAAACCGAATACCGCATCTCGCTCACAGAAGCCGTCCTCGAAGATGATACCGAGTTGCGAAAAAGTGTTAAGAGGATTTTAGAGGTAATAGTGGGATTATTAAAAGATAGGCTGTCTGCTAGCGATGAACCAGCGACTAAGAAGAGGCGTGTGCAAGAGAAAATCAGCAGAGCTGGCATGGCCAAAAAATGATGTAATATTTAGGGGTATCCATTGAAATTTACTTTTTTCATTAGCTGGTTAATAAAGAAATGAATTTTTTCACGCGTTACGCACATCTCTGGCCCATCTAGCTACTGTGTGACTGCCTCTGACAACAAATCTCGACCTCCTATCTCTATTCTACCCGATGATCTAGAAGAGAAGCGAAAATCCGTTATTAATAAAGTGCTAGAGCAGTTCCCTTATTTATCTTCGAAGTATAGCAATAAAAATCACGATTATTTTGATTTTAACAGTTCAGTATCCTGCCCTATATGCAATAAAGATCATAAAAAAGAAAATATAAGAGATAATATAGAAGGTAGATGGGGTAGCGGTGATTATGTCAATACAAGAACTTATCGTCTGCAATGCTGTGAGGCCTATCAAAATTCAATCCAAATAGTAACGGTGAAAGCGTAGACTATTGATTTCGAATATTAATATCATGCCTGTAGAGGCACCTGAAGGCCTGACCAATTCAACTCGATATTCACTATTTTTCGGATACGTTATGCATTACCAATCTTGATCAACAAACCAACTGTTTTTTTCTATCGCTGGTTATCTATGTCCCATGGGTTGATCTCTGACTCGTCGATTTAAAACACATGACATCGCTCCATTATAACGTGATGTAATTTCGCAGTTATGATGTGGTTATAATTATTTTCAGATTGAATTTGCTTATTCACTTAATTTATATATTTATGCGCATTAATTATATTACCATATTATAACAATCATGACGAGTAATACTAATAATAATACTGATCCAAGTAAAAAATTTCCTCAATTATACGAGGTGTTTTTATATAAGAAAAAGGATATAACAGCTATTCAGAAAAAACTTGGTATTAATAGTAATACGTTAAAGCAAATAGAACACAAGCCTGATGGAAAAATACTTGCTGATTCATATAAGTTGCTATTATAGTCTGGTCCAAAAAAAACTGGAATTTTTTTGTTTCACAAAAATGTTTGTTAATCATCCAATTGAAGTTCATTTAAGATCTTTTAATACAAAAAGGAAAACCAAGAAATTTGTTCTATGTTGATAATCTTTTTTTTTTATTAAACCTTTTTACATTTGTAGGGATGTTCTTTAATATGTCAGCCAAAGCAAAAAAGAAATAACAAGATATTTTATTATGATTATAGAATGATGGTATACATGATACAAAAAAAATTCATGCACAAACAAAGTTCTCTTTCTCAATAATATATGATAACATAAAAAAACTCAAAAAAACCAGATCTACAAAACATGTGAGTAAAAATAGATGACTGAAAAGAATTGATGAACAATTCACAAGAAGACTAGGGCAATACATTCACAAGGATACCTCCCTCTCAACAAGAAATTTGACCATAAAAATATTAGAAATAGATATACAAGTATCATATCAAACTATTAGAAGATATTTGAATAATCTTGGATATTTAAAAAGTCAGCCACAAGCTACCACCATATTTACTGAAGCACATAAGAAAAAATGAGTTTTGTGAGCACAAGCTCATCTTAACAATAATTAAGATCAAACTTTTTTTACTGACAAGACAGCATTTGAACTCTACTGAAATATTATGAAATGATGGTATAAGAGAAAATAACTAATTCATTATATGTCTAAAAGTCAAATAAAAATTCTTGCGTGAAGAAATTTTTGTATTAAGAAAAAGATAAGTTTGTTCTGTTTTAAACAGATCATGGATATGAAATTTTATGTTAAAATTTTAAATAAATATTTATTAGAGATGAGAGGGATGCTTGAGAGTCAATGACATTTTCAATAGGATAGTGATCCTAAGCATACAAATCACTTGGCAAAATTCTTTCTTTCAAAAAATATATTTGAAGTTATAGACTGATTATCAAATAATCCAAATTTGAATTCAATAGAAAACTTATAAGGGATTGTCAAGGAAAATATAGAAAAAAGAATGCCAAAAAATATATATAAGTTAGAATAGTATATGGAGGAAGAATGAGAGAAAATTTCAAAATCTACTCTAATTGGATTGGTATGATCAATGAAGAGATGATGTGAGCTAATTATAGAGAATAATAGAGAATGTATTTCATATTAATTTTGTTTAAATAAATTTGTCTATTTCTAAATATCAAATAAAAAAATTTTTATATGATTTAATATAATGATCGTGATATAGTAACAAATAAAAAATTCTAGTTTTTTTTTGAACCAGACTGTATATTTGATAGGAGATTTAATACTAATACAAAAAAATCTTGATATTGATGACAATCTCATTTTGACAGTGAAATATAATAATATAGCAAATCAAAATAATAGAGATTCTTCTAATTTATCACTTTCAAAATTATTTAATTTGCTTTTATACTTGAAAAAGAATATAAATACAATTTAGAAAGAACTTGATATTATTAATTATACTAATAAAAAAATAGTAGAAGAAGCCAATAAAAATATGAGAGTGTATCTTCAAAGATTTGAGAAATTTCACAGTCTCTTAGAAGATGATCTAGGTATGTTAATAAAGAAATTCACTGATATAGGGGTAAAAAAATTTTGATTTACTGGTAAGGAACTACTATTATTTCCAAATATCTCTTCTCAATAATTACATGAAATTTTTATTAAAAAATTAGCTAGTGCCAATCAGTACCTATATCTAGAATTAAAAGTAAAACAAGAAAAATTATTACAGATATATATACATCATAGCAAATAAAAATTCTTTGTTTAAAATTAGCTGGAGGCTAAAAGAAAATATAAAGATAGAAAAAAACTAATTTTTAATGATACAATATCTGAGTCCTCATCCGAATCTAAATTATCTAATGATGATGAAGATTTTACTATGAATATAGTAAAAGTAAAGAAGCATGATTAGTAATTGTATAGATCTATAATATTTGATATCTCAGTATTTTTTTTTCTAGTCATTAAAGCAATTAGTCTGTTATTTATCATACTATAATGATCTAATACTATATTAATTATCTTATGTCTTAATACTAATTAATGGAGATGTTTATGTTTGGAATCATTCTTATTTTCATAAATAATAATAACATAATCAGATCCAATTTTTCTCAAATATGATGAGCTTATTCTATAAATAGCTAGGAAATTATTAATCAGATGAATATTAATATCACTATCTTTATTTCTCATTAGAAATGAAAATTTACCAGAATTACTTTCTAGATCTAAATGAGTAATTCTCTAGCCAGTAATGGATCTTTCTCTATAGATACAAATGATCAGGACTCATCTTTTGCATTTTTTGCATATTTAGTATAATATCAAGAATATTTAGAATCATACCAATTAGCATTAGATAATTTATAGTAATCAATATGAAGATTTACAATATCTGCTGGTCTCATAGATAATATTATCATTATATTCATTAAATTTTACATTGTAAGGGAATTGGTAATATTGTAATTCTTAAGTCTTTTCTGGATATTTTCCAAGTAAAAGAATTCTAAACAATTACATCCCTCATCTTCATAGAGTTCCTGATTTATTACTTGTTCTTTATTTGATTTTTGAGTAATATCAGATATATATATTACTTCTAATGTAAGATATTTAGCATTAAGTATATGCAATTTTTTTTGAAATAATTTAAGACATAAAGATTGAGCTATTATAGTAGGAGCTGTTTTAGCTAAGTTATATGCTAGCATATTTATCTCTTTGAATTCAAGATTATCTTCATTCTTCTTAATATATTAAATAAGCTTTTTGATCAAATCTTATCCTGTAATATGTCTTCCAGAAGCCTAAATAGAAATTAAAATATATGTTTGATCTTTGCTAAACCCTAACTTCTGAATCCTATTTCAAGCATGATTATAGGCTTTATAATCTTTAATTTCTTTATATATTTTTTCAGCATAATTATCAAGTTCAGTTATACTCATCTGAGAAATTAAGTTATACTGATTTACAAAATTTGTAGCTACTTTGGACATTATTATTATAGTATAATTGTGTAGATTATAACTATGAAATATATTTTTTCAAATCAAAATTAATTATCCACTGATAACTATATCCAAAAATTGAATAGATCATGATATTGTAATTCTACCAGAAAATGGATATAAATAAGATATGAGTTTGATCAAAAATCTTGAAATCTGTAGCTTTACACAATAAAATTATCAAAAATATAGAAGGTATCAAAGAGAATATAATATTACTTAGGCATATAAGTGCCATTTTTCCAAAATAAGAGGTCCTGGAAAAAATAATCAATATATACATATATCAGGTATATGATTAGACTTCATACATAAAATTGGAGAAGTCAGATATATAATTCTTAAACATGGTAATTTGTGCACATAACTCATCCTACTTTTTTCTGTAATAATTCTCTTTATTTTTATATTTTCTTACATATTTATTGTATGTATTATATTTAGATCTATTTGGCTCATCACAATCTCTGCAAGAAGTAGATATTAGAGAATTATGATAAATATAACATCTTTCTGATTTACTACATCAATCACAGATTTCTCCAGTTCTATGAATATATGAGTAATGGTATAATATTATTATGATTATACATAATAATTACTTCAATCAAATATATAATTTTTTTTGGTATCTGGCTAAAATTTCTAGAATAATTAATTTTATTTTAAAGATTTATCTACCAATTAATATAGTTTCAATAACATATACTTTTTGTCAGATCAAATAACACACATATATAAATAACATATATACAAATCAATAAAATGAGTTTGTCTAGTGAAGCAAAAAAATGTCTTCATGAATCATTATAGTAATAATACTTAAATCAAAAGTTAGCTGAATATAATGAAGCAAAATAACTTTTTATGAATTTAACAGATCTTAATTATAAACCTGGTCATAAAGAACATACATTTTATAAATACTGACTTACATTCAATGGCCATATTGATAAAAATGATACTGCACTTTTAAATGCGTATTAATTTGAAGATATTTATTCTCAATATATAATTTGAATGATAGAAAAAGGATATATAGTGATCAATCATTCTACAGAAATTTATAGAATACCTAATACTCATGAATATATTGATAGTAATCAGCCTCTTCACTTAATTATTGATATTGATGTAAGACAAAAGTCTAATCCAGATAATCTTAAACATTCTTTTCTAGATAGTAAAAAAATTACTCATGAAGATTTATAATCTCAGATTTTAGTTACTTATGCAGATGTATTAAGTCTTATTCCAGATTATATACCTTTCTTAAATTCTTTTGCTTTAGTTAGTTCATCAAATGCTGAGAAATATAGTTGATATATTATTTATCCTTATACCTAATTCATAGATTATAGAGAACTTAAGAGATTTATAGAAAATATTATAGAATTAGTTGAGGAATCTTATTCAAAATTTATTAATAATAGTCTTCCCAAAATATATTTTAACCTTTGGCTTCTGGAATCAGAAAAAGAAGATCATATAAAAAGATCTGCTATTTCTTCAGTTAAAAATGGATTTAAAAATCTAGATAATTATCTGATTCAGCCTAAAAAGAATTGTTCTGTGATCTGATCACAAATCTTTTCTTTTGAAGAGTCAATAAAACAAGAATCCCAGCTTATTAATGATGAAAATGCTTTGAATAGAGAAGCTAATCTAGTTATTGAAAAATATGAGTGATTTCAGATTGGAAAAATTAGGAATAGTTTTATTAATTTTCAAGTACAATCTGTTAAAGAATGTCCTATATGTGATATTAAACATGATAAGAATTAACTCTATAAATTTATTTGAAAAAATAGAGATTTCATACTTAAATGCTATCATCAAAAACAATATAAGCCAGAGCATAAGGGACTGAGCTTTGATAAGATATCAGACAAAGTTAAATCAAAAATAAAGCCTAAAAAGTGGATATTATGTGAAAGATTACTCAAGACTCTTTCAACTCCATATCAATTTCCTAAATTACCTAGAAAAAGTATTAATGTAAAAGAAATGAAAGATGTCTTAGATACTTTTTCAGACTTCTTAAGTGAAGAGCCTAGTACCACTCTTATTCACTTTACTGTAGATACTGGAAAAATAAAAACACTAAAAAAAATTTTGACATCTTTAGCTCAAAGTAGTATCAATTTATCTTGTACTATATGAGTTTCATATCATAAAACCCTTAGTAATGAATCTGAAGCTAAATTAAAAGAATTAGAAAAATTCAATTTCAGAGTAGAGCAATATCAGAATATTATGGCTGACTTAAAAATATATGATTGGGATCTTATTATTATATAGGTTGAAAGTATTCTTCATCTTAATTTTCAAGAGGGCCATTCTTATATAATAATTTTAGATGAAGCAAATACCACTATACATCAAATAGCTAGTGAAGTTTATGCTCAAGAATCTGCCAATATTATGCGTGATTTATTAAATATAGTCACTCATATTATTGCTATGGATACTTTTGTAAATAACTCAACTTTAGCTTTCTTAAAATCCTATCAAGATGAGAATGTTTGGATTATTGACAATAAATATTAATCATGTAAAGAAGAGATTGTTAAATTTCTTTATGATCTGGATAAAGATTTAGAAGATATATATAGAGATTTTAAGATACTTCAAGAAGGTAAGCATGTTGTATTTATTATGACTAGCTATAAAAAAGTCTGAACCTTGGCTGATCAAATATCTAAGTTGCAAAAATCTGATAATTCATTTATTTTATCCTGGGTTTATTTTGGTCAAATGGATAAGAAATAACACCAAGATGATTTTGCTAATATTGATATCATCTGAAGTGCTCTTGACTATAATTTATATAAGCACCATAGAAGCTGGCATCTTCTTTAAAATATTTAGTTATTTTAACACAATTATAAAAATTACTAATATTACTACTTCTGTCCATGTTGAAGTATTTATTCAAATGTTATTTAAAATTCATGACTATCTATTACGTATAGTTTTCCTTTATCATAGCAAAAAATTTGATATTTTCAAAAAATCATGTCAGAAACTCATTCAGACTGAACTTTTAGTATTAAGACCTAAAGACTTACTAATAATAATAAAAGGCTAACATGCATGAAATAAAATTACTGATTGTTATGTACTTAATTTATCTCTAGCAGTGGAAACTTATATTGAAGTTGAATATCAGAGACACTTATCAGCCAAATATTTTTCTGAGATTCTTTACAATCTTATTGCTAATACTGGAGTAATACATGTACTTGAATTAATTTTAGTGGAAGATACTAAGAAAGTCAACAGAAATAAAATTTCTCATACTATTAAAAATATTGAGAAAAAAATTAAAGGTACAGATGCAGAATCAATAGTTAATATTTCAGATATTAGTCCTAATAAAGCTAAAATTCTTAAGCAAAATCCTATATGCTCTTTTGCTGATAATATGACTTTATAATATTACTATTTATGGAGAATATATGCTTTAGGTGATATTGATAACAAGGATAATATTTAAAATTGGGGTATAAATAATGATGATTAGATTAAGCTTTGTGATATAGATTTTGTGAAAAGATATAATAATCCTAAACCTTTACAATATTTTAGGAGGCTAGCATATTTCAGAAGACAAGATTCTAATACAATAAATTCTATAGAAAATCTAAAAATTAAAGAAAAAATACAATAGAAAGATTTACATGAATCTATAGATCTGTTCTTAGTTGATTTATATAAATTTTATTTAGCTAAGCAGTAGGAAGTGATATATAATCTTGTCTAATTAATAGACTTCAGTGATATAGATGACATAAATATTCTTTCTGATAATGATGTGGCTAAGACTTTTGAGTAATCACAGGAAAAAATTGTTAAAATTTAAGAAGATACATTGTTACTCTTTGATTTTAAGACCAGAACTAAAGGAATATCAGATCTCAATATTATAATAAAATTTATTAATATAATAATAAGTAATTGGTATGGTTATATTATTAGAAGTGATATAATCCATGTAGATTCAAGAACTAATAGGGTATAGAAGAAAACTTATTAAATTTATTGCAAACCATATGATGAAGCTGATTTTGTAACTCAAGAAGAAATAATAGCTATAAAGGTGAATAATTCTAAATATTTTCTTATAGATCTAATTCTTTTATTATATAAATCAGAATTAATTGATAAAACTCAGGATCTTTTTGATTTTATATCTATTATTAATAATATTACTTCAGAATATATAAAGCATGAAGTTTCTGACTTATCTAATAATGAGATTAATGAAAAAGATTTATTCTTAGAAATATCAACTCAATATAATGCAAAACATAAAAAGAATTCTTTTCAAGATATATATCACGTTGATATTACTACTTGTAAAGTCAATGCATATGAGAAAGAAATATCTGATTTTTTAATTTCTTTATCTTCAGAGTTTCTTATTAAAAATAAATCTGATATGGATATGCTTATCTTTTATCTACAACAAAAATTTCAAATATTTTGAGAAAAGTTAGAATAATAGTGATTGAAGATTATTTTTGAAATGCAAGATAATCAAAATTATTGGAAAAAAGAGCACAAGAGTATGGACAAGATTACTTTCCTGAAATATAAGCAAAATTTTAAGACTAAAATGAAAGTTTCTACTACTTTGCACAAAAAAGAACTGAAAAATAAATCTTTAGTAATCATTAAATATGCATAATCATTATAAATCTTTCAATAAAGCAAGTAAAGGTGCCAAGATATTATTATTTAGTTAAGTAATAATTTCTGAAGAAGAGAAATTACTATATTCAGCTAGTCATTCATCTTGGGTAAGCATTTCTTATAATAAGTATAAGAAAAAATTCAAATAAAAAATTATTATTTCAATATCTAGATCATATAAGAAGTTTTTGTATTATATAAATTATATTTATCAAAATAGATCCTGATCATTCAAATCATATGTCTGAGGTAAGATACGTATTTAATAACCATTTTTATATTATATGACAGACTATTACTGAAATTTGGAATATAAGATTACATATAATTAGTATCTAGTCAAAGTATAATTACTAATATTATAAAAATATACTTTGGATAGATATCAAATAGGTATGATTTTGACATATAATTTAAAGAAAATTGGTATCTAGTTAAGATATGATTATTATAGAAAGGGTAGTTATATTTTGGATAGACACAAAAAATATACATAATTCAAAGAAAAATCAGTATCCAGTCAAAGTATAATTATTATAGAAAGAGCAGTTAAGTATAAAGTATACTATTTTGACTATATAATTTGAAGAAAAATCAGTGTCTACCCAAGGTAAAATTATTACAGATATATATATTATAAAAAATTATGCTTTGGATAGATATGAAATAAATGATAATAATTTAATACTACATGTCTTATCATTAGATATTTTGGTATATTACCAGATATGATAACAATTTGATACTATGTACCTCATTATCAGATGCTTTAATGTAATATCAGATATGTTAATAATTTAGCACTATATACCTCATTATCAAATGCTTTGGTATAATACCAGATATGTTAATAATTCAATATTATGTGCCTTATTATTAGATACTTTGATATATTATCAGATATATTAATAATTCAGCACTATATACCTCATCATCAGATACTTTGATATATTACCAGATATGTTAATAATTTGGCACTATGTATCTTATTCTCAGATAATATTCAAATAAATTATGTGAAGCTAATAATTATTAATAATTTGGCACTATGTATCTCATCATCAGATACTTTAATGAATTATCAAATAGGAATAATAATTTAGTAATTAAAATTAGCATACTTTAATATAATATATTCAATAGTATAATCAGATATCATGTATATAGCATGTTCTGATTACATTAATTTTTTTATTAAAAATTCTATGCAGTATATAAATAATAACAATGCAAGAATGCAAGAGCATGCTAACTCAAACTATTGATAAAATTATAATGCAAAAGATTAAGAAGGCAAACTGCAACTTTAAGCCAGATCAAGCTATCAATAAATTCTTAATACAGGAAATTGGAAAGGATTTCAAAGCTTATATAGAAAAACTAGATGAAGAATATGATTCTAAGTCAGATTTTGATTTTATATCTATTTGTAAACTGTGATGACATGAATATAAAATCATTATCATATTTTTTATAAATCATGAGATATCTAAGTATGATGATATAAACACAAATTCATCATTATATTTTTTATAGATCATGAGTACCTAAGTGTGATGATGAACTCATAAATTAATTATTACTCAAATGACAACATACACATGATCCAATCATTAATGAGGATGATTATAATCTGAATTACGTGATATAATTATAGTCTGTACAGACTATAATTATATTACTAATCTTATTTATAATTAATTCTATTTTCAGTTTATATTATTATTTATATTTAGTCTTATTCTTTTATTAATTTAACCATATATGTTGCACTTACAGTGTGTAATAAAAGTCTTTGGACTACTATCAATCAAAATTAAATTCATATAACTTATCCAATTTCAGTCTAAACCAGATTAAACAAAAAAAATTAAAATTTAGTGTTATGAGAATCATTTTACTCTATTTCTTCTGGATTCCATCAGTATATTTGCTAAAAAAAAAGGAATAAAAATGCCAGCTGTCAAAAAAAATACACATGTTCAAACTATTGAGTATTTCTAATTACAAGACAAGAATGTAATGGAAATACGCTATCTAATGAAAATTTCCAAATTAATCATCTATTATAATATTAAAAAATTGAAAGAAAATGGAAGTACAACTCACAAAAAGTGAAGTGGTCACCCGAGAAAAATCACTACCAGATGTTCAAGATCTGTTGGACAAATTATTTGAAAGAATTCTGCCATATTAATGAGAATGTTAGCTACTAAATTGATCAAAAATAGTACAAAGGTATCATATATGACAATTTTAAGGTATTTAGACCAGCATAATTTCAAAAAACAGCTTCCTATAGCAATACTAATGCTTACAAAAGCACACAAATAAAAATACATAGAATGAATCCAAGAACATCTCAATGACAAATAGTATTATATTTTATTTTCTGATAAAATATTATTCTACCTATTCCGAAATACTGTACAAGTTTAGTATAAGGGTGAATGACCAGTTCATCAGATTTCAAAAGACCAATCAAAAATTAATGCATGGGGTGGATTTTATTCAAAAGACAAAATGAGTTTGTACTGCTTTAAGAAAAATATGGATGGTCCTCTCTATGTCAATATCCTACAAAAATATATTCCTGAGATTAAGAGGATGTTCAAGAGGAATTAGCAGTTCCAACAAGATAATAATCCGAAGCATACTAGCAAAATAGTAGAAAAAATCCTCCAAGAGAACTTTCTTATAGTGATGAATTAGCTCTCTAACAGTCCCAATCTAAACTCTATTGAAAACCTATGGAATATCATTAAGAGAAATGTAGAGATATGATAACCAAAAAATCTTTAGTAATTGAAGCAATTTATGAAGGAAGAATGAGAAGAAATTTTCCAACCAGTCACAATAAATTAATAAGATCTATGAAAAGATGCTGTGAGCTTATTATTGAAAAAAATAGTGAACATATCTCATACTAATTTTTTTTAAATAAATCTCGTGCTTTTTGGCTTTCAAATGAGTCATTAATCAGCTAGTTTGACTTAGCTATTATGGCGATATGATCAAATGATTTTGTCCAAAGACTTTTGTTACATACTGTAATTTATAATTTTATTAAATTAATAATTTTCTAATTAATTATTATTAATTTTCTTTTTTTTTCACTTTAGCTTTGAATAACTTAATGTTTTGCTAATTTTAAATTCTTTATTATCATGTATTTAATATTTCTTGTGATTATTCTTTTTAAATTTTACTTGTTCTTGATTAAATTAAGTAAAATATCATGTTAAAAATAATTTGTAATTAGCATAGTAAAGAAAATATTATATATAAAGAATCAAGAAGTAATCAAGAAGAATAATTAAGTTTGATAGAAGTAACTACTACTGAGTTAAGAGTAATTAATTAGTATTTTCTTTAATAAAACATATATATTTTATCTTATATCTTATCTTATTTTCTTTTTGCTCTATTAAGAGAGTATATAAATTATCTTATTAAGAAGATAATCAAATTTTATTAGAAATAAAATACGTATAAATTATCTTATTAAGAAGATAATCATATTTTATTAGAAGTAAATCTCACTTATATTAACTTATTAAAAGAATAATTAGTTATATAATCTCTTAAAATCATAAAAATAAATAATTGCTATGAATATAATTACTATTACTATTTTAAAATAATTATATATTATTACCTTTTTGGTATGAGTTCTGAGAGAAGAGTGAGTATTAAATCTAATATTATAAAAACATATGATAAAAGTGATCACGTATTTAAACTAATATTTGGAAGAGTCTTTAAAAGATTTATTAACAAGAATGTATCTACTATTATTTTCAAGTTAATCTAAAGGTAGGTAATGATAGTATTCTTGTTGTAACTAGCTAGAATGTAGCCCAATTCCAATATGTAATTTCAAGACAAATGTAATATTCAGTTTATTAACAAAACGAATTAATAGACCTTAATCAAGATCTATTTTACAAGAGAGATTTCTTAGAATTCTCTTAAAACTATAATCTACTAAAATGCGAGTTGAG
>CAJVPS010000409.1:0-25399 GCA_910591765.1 Ambispora leptoticha
AAGAGAATTCTAAGGAATCTCTCTTGTAGAATAGATTTTGATTAAGATTTATTATTTTATCTTATTAATAAACTGAATATTACATCTGTCTTGAAATTATATTTTGGAATTGGATTATATTCTAGCTAATTATAACAAGAATACTATCATTATCTACCTTTAAATAAATGATAGTATTTATATTCTTGTTAATAAACTTTTAAAGATTCTCTCAATCATCACTTTAAGTACATGATCATTTTTATCATGTATTTTTGTAATATTAAATTTAATACTCATATCAAAAAGATAATAATATAGAATTTTAAAGATAATAAAAGGAGAAGAATAAGAATGTAATTTTTACTTTCTAGATTTTGATGATCCAATTAATTTCAGTTTTGATACTACTTCTGTTAATTATCAAATAATAAGTTGTAATATTTCTGATAATTATTCTGATATTATTTTTATTTGTAAAGAATATAAAAAAGATTATGATAATAATACTTTTTTATAATATGAAAAATATGATAAATTAAAAAGAAATAGAAATAGATACTTTTGTAATTATTTAAAAGCTAAATTAACTAAATCTCTTTCTGATAAAGAATTACTTTTACAAGTTTTCAATTTTTATTTGAAAAGTAAAACTAGAAAATTAAAAAAAAAGTTATTAACTATCAAAGAAGAATTAAAAATTAAAAGAGAAGAAGTAGCTAAATTTCACAAAAAATTAAAAGAATAGGATAATGAGAAAATAAAAAAATTAAAGAATTAGAAACTGAAATTACTAGATTAATTCAAGAAAATAAATAACTAAAATAATAATAGAATAATTAAATTACTCAAATTAAAATTAAAGAATCTAAAAGATAATCTTGATTAAAAGTAAAGAAATAATTAAAAATTAACAGAATCTAATAAAGAATAAATTATTTATTTTATTAAGTTATTTTGATAATTTACTTTTCTTAATTGATTCTTGATTAAAATTTTCTTGCATTCTTTTGAAAACTCTTTTTACTTGATAAATTTCATAAGTAATTTTTTCTTTATTTAAATATACTTGTAAAGATTTGATCTCTGTTAATTTGAAAATATAAGATATAATTTTTTCATCTTATCTTTTTTTAAAATACTTCTAATAGTACTATAATTCTTTGATTTCATAATGAATTTGATATAAATTAGTTTCATATTTATATTTTTTTTTATTATTAAATAATAAATTTAATAATTAATTATTGCAATATTTTTTTTGGTATCCTTTTAATATTTTTCTTTTGCTTTATTTTAAGATATCATTATTTTTCTTGTATTATTTCTTTCTGATTGTTAAATTAGAATATTAAGTATTTAAAATATTATTCTCTATTTGATAATATAGTAAATTTAGCAAGATTTATAACAAAGTCATAATAGAAACTTCTTTGTCTTATCTGAATTAGATCTGCAATATCAAAATATAAAACTGAATCTATATAATATTCTGTAAATCTTTTACAAAACTATTAACATGTTATTATCAATTTAATAATTATGTTAATCTTGTTACTGATAAAAAATGCATTATTCATCTTGTATTTTCCAATTATCACTTATTTCTGATCTTTCTGCATGACATGAAGTATTTTAATAAACAAGAATGCAACAATTACAAAATTCATTACAGGTTCTAAGAATATTCTCATCTGCTATAATAGAATAATCTTGTTGCTTTGTAATAGTTACATATTATGAAATAGAATATGAAATCATAAAGATAATAATAGTAATTCAAATATTCATATATGAAATCAAATTATTATCATGTCAAGAGCTTTCAGTTTCTGTTTCACACAAGATTCTTGATTACCCAGATGCAAAAAATCTAATCTTTTAAATATGTTTAGTTAGAGAAGATGAAAAAGAAATATTCAAAGAAAGAATATAATTAATATCCAAATAACTTGCCTGTGTTTTTTATAATCAACTAAAAAATAAATATTCACAATTATTTAAAGGAAAGCTTACTAGTGTCTTGGTGAAAGTTTCTTGATATGAAACATTCTTGAGCAGTAAATTCTGATTCAATTGCTATGGTAGAGCAAAGATGAATGCAAACAGTAGGTAGTGAAAGATCGCAGATTCAGGTGAAGATACCAGAGCAGCAACAGTTGCTGGAAAACATGTGCCAGACTGGAGCAATACATCACCAATTTAATAACAGAATGTTATTATTTACAAACTCTTTATTGAATAAAGCTAATTTGAAAGACAATGTCTAATAGAAAATTCCAGAGAGTCTGCACGATGTTTTCTCAGCTCTTTTATCACATTTGGGTATTCTATAATTGATAGCATTATACATTCAGTTAGTTCAAATATTTCCAAAAATTGGAAGCGGAGCTCCCAACTAAGTGGAAATATCGCTGATAAAATCTCCTCATCAAAGTAATCCTCCTTCCCTCTTAAAAAAATTGATCGTAATGTAAGCCGATCTCCTAGGGTACAAAGGTTAAAAAACGTTTTTTGAATCTTGCTATTATCTGAATAATTATCAACTAAAGATTATACTCACTGATTCCCTGAACAGTTAGCGAACGAATCTTCCCCGCATATCGCACATCATAATCTAAGAAATTCAATAGCAACGAATTGACCGCATCAATTCGTTCTTGAATCGTCTTATGGACGTCCGTAATGGTATGCGGTTGTAAAAAGTCCGTGGGTGCTCCACTCATTTCTAAAAACACTATTTGCCGGTTGTCACAAAGCCGAACGCCAACCATGTCAGCTTTCAGCCGGTCTTTGTTGGTGGTGTTACCATCACGGACGAGACGCTCGTGAGTGGGCTCTATATCGTGCTCAACCCTAGTTTACAACGAATAAACGCATAATTAGCTCACAATTTGAAACATTAAAATATTAATTGAAACCTTATCAAAGAACAACACTTGCCAATGGAATCGGACTCGATTTATGAATGTGGCTTCTAGATAAACAAAGAGCGGTGACAGCTTACTGATGATCCAGTCTCGCTCAATATCATCAATGAATAGGACATTGCCAGGGACATCAATGACTTTGTTAACGCTATTTGATTATCATTATTGTTATATGGCATTAAAAAAAAATTGTTACACATATCTGAAATTTGAAAAGGAACTCACAAATCCATTAGCACTTTGCCAATGTATTGAATCATAGTCGCTTCAAACTTATTCTTATTGCTATATGGGAGTGTCAGAATTTTTATCCTTACATCCTCTATGGGAACCTGCAAACATAATAGGAGGTAAGATCACAATAATTTGACGGTACTTCCTGTAAACTGCGTCCATGTACTGACCTCAAGGATGTACTCTAACCATTTGCGCCAAGTAGCAATCTGGTTCTGTCCGCTGTCCGTTTCCGTTCCTTGAGGGACTTCGAATGGATTTAACAGAGAACCTGTTTCGCTACTGGCGGTTGCTTCATCGTTGTTGGATTCACTTGCAGCGAACCTAATTTTCTTTTCGAATGATATCTGAGGGTATCTATTGGTCATATGCAGTGTAGAAAGTTATTGCAGTGCAGGATATGTGGCGAAACGAATCAAAAAATGGGTAAACTAACTGACAATCCTTCCATGTCGACCCTGATCACTGGTTTATTTGGCGTCGATGGGTCATATTTCCGTTTCTAATAACACAGTGGTCAATCATGGATTAGATGCAGGATGACATTGAAAATTTTCAAAAAAATTCTTACCTTAGTGCAGTGAGACGAAACTTCACTATTGAAGTCTTTCTGGACGGAGATGCTTGTTTTGATTGATGATAGTGCTGACCGTTCTGCCGCATATACTGTCCAGTCGCTGTTGAACATGCCGTCCTGTAATGAATATATAAGGAAACAATTCATTAAAAGAAAAGACAGCACGCGCACTCATACAGGTATTCTCACTTTCCATTTTTGTTGGATCTCTCCAAACAAGACCCTCTTTTCTTCAGGCATTTCGTCCGACATCTCCAAGACATGTGAAAGTGCTGAAAGATACCCATTGACTGCAATATGTTTCGTTTTCCGATTTAAAAATCGATAAAATTCCAAGGGCACCGGATTGAAGGACTGTAATAGCCATGTGATACAGGATCTTTGTGTTTCAGAAAGCTAAAACCCATGTAATAAAAGAACAGAAAGATTGCTAGCAGAGCTTTTCATACAAACAGAACATGACATGTGATAGTGGCGGAAGTCTACACTCCGAGGAAGGTTGATGCGACCGTAGCCTTACGCAATGGGTTATGGCAGTGTAAACCTCTCTTCAGTATTGAGAGGCACCGACTGTGCTACCATTGCGCTTAACCAACCCTTGCAAACTGTGCGACCGTAGCCTTACGCAATGGGTTATGGCAGTGTAAACCTCTCTTCAGTATTGAGAGGCACCGACTGTGCTACCATTGCGCTTAACAGTTTGCAAGCTCAGAAAAACCAGTTTGTACGGGACAACTTACGCTTGGATTTGCCTCGATTATTTTGTTCAAAACTTTCTGAAGCTCCATGCTGTATCTCGCTGTTTGTTGTGACGCGTAAGAAGTAAACCGACTGCAAGGAGTAGAATACGATCGCAAGCACGTTACAGTTAGAACACAAGTTATTAAGCGAAACACGTCGGATGGGAAAATTTAAACAAATGAGTCACGTGGAGATTACATCAGCTTGATTTTTATTGCCAATAAACACGTCGGGCGAGCTTGCAAGGGAGAGAAGCAGTCGGCCCCTAGACCTGCCTTGAACGGCGATAACTGTCCCTATTCTTTGGGCTCGCTAAAGTTATTAATTTTTGCAGTCCTTCTCGTCATACTCTCTTCTCTCGTTTTCTATCCATGACGCTATCACTTTTAAGGTTTTGGGTTTGGGATTCGTTTTCCGTTTGTAAAAGTTCTCCAATGCTGCCCTTCCTCAGGTCTTCGATCTCGCTTTTAACCTTGAGATACATTTTGGACCAACTAACGTTGTCCAATTTCCTCTTTGCATCAAGGATCCGTTTAAACTCGTTCCAGAGTTTTAGAACGCCTCCCGCGTATAATTTGGTTGGTTTCGGAGACATTTGGTTTGAACCACTTAAGATTATCTCGTATTTCGCAAAGCCTTTTAATACCATCGAGTTTGTCAACCACCACATTATGCACAGCAGTTTGTTAGTGGTTGTTAATATACGAAAGGAAACATGCAATGGTCAAAACCACATGTGAACTGATCTGGTTGGTAAACAACCAACTGACAGGTAGCAAAAGCAGAAAAGCTTTTGCAACTTTGTGCAGGAATTTCTGCAAATAGAAGCGCGGTTAGTATTCTTGCCTGCACACGTAGAAAATGACTAGAACGAACCATTTTATCAAATAAAGCTTTTTTGAATAGTGCAAATGTTTTGCTCGCGATTACAATCTTTTTGTACAGTTTGAAAATACGTTGTAACAAGTGTCCTTGGCTTTGGTAAATGTGCATTCATCTTGTTTTATACACGAATGCTAGTCGCACTCACGTAGCCATAGCAATAGGTCTAAAAATGTTGCTAAAATTTAGTTCATGGATTTGGGCATGAGCCACAGCTATAAATCAAGCAAAGCCTCACCAAAATGTCATCAGCTAAATTAGTTCATTTTCCATCCACGTCAGCCTCTTTTAGCTCACAAAATTAAATTCAAATCCAAAAACAAAAACATATAATTTTCTTGGCATTAATCATGAATATTTCACGTGATTTGCCCCTATTTTAGACAGGGATATAAAATGTCAGCCCTGCCCTAAATGACTCAACTCGCATAATAAGAAAAATTTTTTCTTTTTGCTAAAGTTGTCAATGTTAGCAAGTTCAGTTGATTCGGTGCCCCAACAATAAAAGTAAGCTAAGAATAATATTCTTCAATGAACCATGTATGTATTATGTAAAATATTGGTTAAGACACAAGAATAATGAATAACACGGTGGAATGATGATATCTATGAAAGATTCTTCTTTCCCCAACTTATCGACCATGCTGATACCAGTGCTGCTCCTTTCGCTGAGGAGTAAATACTTGCCAGTATAAGAACTGACCACCACTATCATAAATTCAAATTTTTATTTATTTTCATACAATATTATTCGAAGAAATGGTATTAATAATGTTTCTTTTTCCTTTACTTTAATTGGAATATAGGTAAATGAAACAAAAAAAACAACAACGATAAAGCAATGAGAATTAATTATCGTTTGTGATTCTCGGAACTTTTTTTGAAGTTGATATCAATTTGATATTTATAATGCCTCGCGTACCAATAGATAAAGAAAAAACATTCGGTATGTAATTATCTTCACAGGATAGCAGTAAACAAAGAAAATAAATTATGATGAGTTAAGGTCGTTGAATTCGCAGTTTCCACCGAAAGGATTAAGTTCCTTGTGATGGTCAACAATCTTCCTTGGATGTCTGAAAATCATTATCATTGTATCAACATCTTTATCTGTATATTTAACTTGACAGTTGAAAAATACTAATGAATCTGTCCTTCACCTCTTATATTCGATATCTCTTGTAGTATAAACTACTGTAAAGTGACTGCGTCTACCATTATTCTCCGATGATTCCCAGGTTATTTGCCAATCATTTTATAAAGTAAGAATCAACGTATTTTGAAACTTCAATAATAAACAATTAACAACAATAAAATAATAAATGATGAAAACGAATATCAACATCAATGATAGGAATTGCCGTCTGAATGACTTCCAATTGTGGAGTTTGATGAGACAAGGTTCTCTGATGTTATAACATGCTCATTCACATATGGACAATTAAAATTATTGATTTATTAATCTATCATTTTCTTTTTCACACACACGACGCACGCTCGAACTAGCCACATACGATCTCGCGACACATACGGGCCATATAATTGTGTTCGACACTTTATTAATATACGGGACACATCATGGGGTCCTATTAATTAAACTTTAGGCTTCAATGAAAGTCTTTGGAAGACATTGTCATTGATGTGAAATGACCAATGAACCCTTCTCACATTAACTTCTGATAGTGTTTTGTAAACGACACGTTTTATGTTAATATTGCTTAAGTAGGATTCTCAAACTACACGAACTAATAAAGATCTTTCGATTAAATATATATGTATTTTACGAACACGGAATTATTAATTTTTTTAGTCGGTTTACATTTCTGTTAATTCCGGTTGATAATTGGCATGCCTAGGTTCGAATTATGGCGCCATACTACATGATATACCAAAAGACACTTAAACTGTTTAGACAAGTAACTTTAAACAAAAATCGCGCAAAAAGTTCAAGTAGAAGATTAGTACAATTCATAAATTGTCTGCAATTTTGAGTTAAGTTCATAGAAGAAACACTGGATAGTCTCGACTGACAAAAGGAAAATCCGATGCTTATCTCGGAATGGCATGATTAGCGACACGATTTTCTGGAAAGGAAAAGACCTCCGGATATCTTCTTAAGGTATGAGATAACGGACAAGTTAGCGGAATCGCGGAAAAAGTACTCGAAGTATTCCCGTAATCGTACAGTCTCACGGTTTACTCGGTAGATTCCCAGAAGACGATCCACCGGGTAACAGCGTATTACTATGTAGCTAATAGAAACATCGGCTTTACGTGTTCACATTTTGATTACAATACAGATAGAAAGGGTAAATTTATTTTTAAATGTGATTAGCGATAGTAAATGTGACACTTAATTCACTGTCCTGGCTTTATTGGATATATTTTTCAATAAACAAACCAACAATATAATTACAAGCAATTTTTGAGAATATCTAAGCGAGATTATTTGACACACTCCTGAATCCACTTTTCACGTCTTTTCCTCTCATTTACAGAAGCAAGATTGAAGCAATTCGGCATCATGATAAATGATAACCCAGCATTATCATAAAAGCTATTATCATCAGTCATCATCGTAAAGTTATCTTTTCTTCGAGATCCAAGAAAATTCCGTTCAGTGTAACCAATCCAATCATGAACTATTTGACTTTGCTTTGTTGTTGTATCAGTGACCAAAGCTTTAGCGAGGTCAATCCTCAATTTATTTTTTATAGTTTGCTTTTCATCGTTGCTGTTACTATCTTCTTCAGTTGATCCGAATACAAATCCCGATAAGTGATGCACTGCGATCCAATACAGAAATGGTGTGTTTTTGATGTTGACGCGTCCGCTCATCAACGCTTTAATAAAAAGTTGTAACATCGCTTTTTTTTCTTCGATAGGGAAGAAGTACGTAAGAAAACTTTCGCAAATGTTTCTTTTAATTTCGTCATTATCAATAGCCTCATTATATGTTCGTAACGAAAAGGAAGGCGGCAAACAAATAATTTCGTCATATTGAACACCAATAGTTCCCAAAATTTCAAACATATCATTCCACACCAGCATTTGATAATCAATTGAATACAAGCCTCTCGCAAGCGGTATCATCAACAGTCGAGCGAAGAATTTGTGACCGAAAGATTCTGAAGCGTAGCTTGCACAGAAATCTGTGAAAAGTTGGTAGAATGGAATTTCTAGGACGTGGGAACCTACATTTTCTAATGGAGGTAATGGTGTTGATTTTCTGAAAGTAGTAACAAGAAGTTCATTGACGCTGGAATTCAAAAGTGTTTTTCGTAAGGTATGTATCTCTACAAGATTTTCCATCAAGCAGTTAATTTCTGTGTCTCGATAAAGTTCTCCTTCTAAAAGAAAGACTTTCATAAGTGAAATCACTATAGTTGCCGGATCTAGCATAACAAAAGTGTCTATTGGTTTCTGCTGTGAAGCTGCTTGAGCAGAATGACTTGCTCGCAGTTGATGACAAGCTAATTGCATCAACAGTGTAAAGGTCAAACAACTCTTTACAACTTTATTTCTTACGTCATTATCCATCACAAAGTTACTCCTCTTTGAATATAATTCGTCAATTGGAGCTAAGATCCATCCAGGACTTAAGGGTAATTTCGAGCTTTTGTCGCTAAAATCCACAAAAAATCCTTTAGTTTGAAGAGACAAATCTCGTGCAATATTCACAGAAATAATTCTTCTCTGGTAGAATGTCCATAAACTTGTCTTTATTTCATCGGTTTTGACTATTGATGTTGCTGATGATAACAAGTTATAAGAATTGTTTAACAGCATATCCAAAAGAATATCTAGTGTTTCCAATGCCATATTCTCGTCGCCTGGCATATACTGTTGAACCAAGAACAAAGCTGTAATTAAGATCCTTTTTGATTTAGTCCATGTAGCATCATCAGATAACAAAAAACTATTATCATGTCTAATATTATTATTATTATTATTATTATTATTATTATTATTATTATAGGACAGCATAACATGTAGCCATTCGTGTTCCAAGTAAACACTCCATCGATCAAAGAAATCAAGCCATTTCCTTCTTTGTTTTATCAATTTTGACTTAACTTTGTTTTCATGTAAAATTCCTACCACCTGATATACCTCACCAATCACGTGTAAAGATTCCTGGATAATGCTCTGATCATTATTGATGTTACTATTATTTGAGCTATTAAGCCTCGACAGACGCGTGATACTATGTATTAACAGAACATGCGATAATAAGCAATCATAAATCACAGAAATCCTTATTTTCGCAGAAAGAAGCTTGCGAGTTCTTGGATGATATGCACCAGGTAAATTTGGCAACTGCCAACCATCATTGTCTACTATCACGCTGCTTTGCTTGTTGTCATTTATATTAAAGAATGATTGCACTCGTTCCTGTAAAAATTCATACAGTGTCGAGTTATGCCAGTTTGATAAATTTAACCGTTTCCAAATTTGTACAATTTCAGTGATATCTTTGACAGGATACACGCTCAAATATTCACACCAACTGGAAATGTAAGCAGAAGCAGATGATATTAACACGATAGCTTTTTCATATTCGAGGTATTTTTCGGAATTTTCGTCAATCATGTGTTCTGATGACGCAATTTTTGAAAACTCGTCTTTCCACTTGTGTAGCAATTCTAGGGAGTCTTGAATAAATTCACTGGGTCTTACTTCAAACGAGTTCTGTTTAGCTGTAGTACATGAAGTGACCTCTGTATTGGAAGTGCCTTTTTGTAAAGTAGCTAAAGATCGCGTCCATGTTTCTAATAACCTGAAAAACCGAATGATCAATTCAAGTTTTTTCCTCATATCGATACTATCATTTCGCCTTCCTTGGTCATCATCCGGATAGTGTATGATATTCCATTCCCAAGGCATCTTTATCTCATATGACATTTGCATCAAATACTCGAATAAAACATAGTCTTGCAAGAGTATCTCATAATACAGTCCATAACCCGCAATCACTTGGTATATTGTTAATATCTCCAGGAAAAGATCGTATCCCAACTCTTTATAGAATTTATTCGACATCGAAGAAGGTCGAATCACAACATACCGTGATAATGTTTCAATGTATTGCTTTTTGATGAATTCTTGACATGTTTGTTTTGATGATTGGCAGAGTATACGTAACAATTTAACAGCAGTAAGTGATGGATAATTTGATTGTTGGAGATTACTAATGGTTTTCGTCGATACATCCGAGGTAATATTTGACTCAGGATGGGCCACAACTGGTGGCCAAGGCAAACTAATAAATTTTTGGTGGATAATGTCATATAATTGTGGGCACTCTACAATTTTGGCGGCACTCCTTGCAGAGTGACGTGCAAATTTCACTAAGATTGATAAAATTTGCTCGACAGAGGCGGGTGGTAAACTTCCAATTTCAAGCATATATCGAAATCGATACAATATATCCATTGACAGGAATCCAGCTACAAGATCTTTTGCAGCGATGCGTGCATGTTGTTCAATCGTAGCGTTTTCACCATCTTCTTCACTTTCGTCCTCGTCTTCCTTTTCAACAAGAATCTTCATGCCAAATCGTTTTTTTGACTTTGGTTTCTTTGACATATGTACACAAATGCTTTCATATCCACGATACAATCCCAATACACTATCATATATTTCTTCTTCCTTTTCAAATTCTAATTTATTGCCAATAATCCAAGATGCGAGCGCATCAATTGCAGCGACATTAGCCGACTCATGCGTACCATCAAGTGCACTCCGTAAATATATAGGAGTATTCAGTTTTATTGCCCACGCTGCTATTCCTTTCCCTAAGTCGTCATTTTCATATCTACCGCTTCGTATTTTCCTAAATATACGAGCGACAATATTCAAAGGGATAATTCGTTGGCTTTTTACGTTACTACGCATCAGACACAGTAGTTCCGAAAGCGTGTACCCTGCTTGCTCTGGACTATCACCGTGATGATGAAGCCCTTTGTGAACTGCAATGTCGGCATTCTTATCAAGGACGTTGCCGTTGAAGTCGAATCTTAGAGACGCGGCCAGTGGGTCATTGGGACCGGCGATATATGGACGAAAGACGTTGCTTTGAATATCGGATAAAGATTGCGATTTTTGCTGCTGTGCCTTATTTTCAGTTGATACAATGCCCATCCATTCGAGCTTTTCTGGCTCAGCTGATATATCTGGAAAATATTTCTTTTTCATGACTAATGGATGCGAATCGTCGGCATCTTTATTTTCTTCTTTATTTATATTCATGATACCAATATCTTTAATAGATGGTGGTTGTTGTGATGTACTTTTTTCAGAAAAATCAGAAAAATGCACGCGTGTTTCATTATCAGATTTTTCAGAATTTATATTGCTATTATCATCATCGTTGTTTTTATGTTTCTCCCTTGAAGATGATGATTTTGATACCAGTTTTTGTATGAATGCAGGTTCTAAGGACTGTCGTAAATACGCCTGTGCTTCCAAAATCTCGCTTTCAGACATAGTAGCCAATCTTGCAAGATTCTCTTTATGAATTTCGTCATATGGTAATTCTTCGTCTTTCTCTTTATCAACATCGATGTCCATCAATCGAGATTTGTTGCCAGGTTCCTTCCCTAATTCCCTACTACTACTTTTTTTTTCTTGTTGATCCACATCTTTCCTTAAACGCGAAAAAAACTGTGATCTATGAACAGGTTGAGGAAATCCACTTGTATTACTGTTGTTAAAAGAGAGATTTTTAGGAAGAGAAGGCGGTATCACAGGTTCCCCTGTTGTTTCCTTCTCTATGACCAGATTAACCGTATTGGTTTTGTAAGAGTGCATGTCCAGTACCTTTTTTATGGCGGGTACATGCTGCTCTGTTGGGGCATTGTTGGGCTGATTAGTCGTAATGGACTCACCAGGACTACTTGTTTGATCCTGCCTTTTCTTTATTAAAGTAGCAGCGGGTTTAGGCTGAGTATTAAGAAACTCGTCTTGTAGTTTGAGTAGGTCGTCATTTGTCGTTTTGGTGGCTAATGTGCGTATTGGGTGCATTTTTTGGTTATCGAGTAATCCTAAAGAATATCTGTTTTACGTGTCGATTTTGATTCAACATTGTTCATATTTATTCTATTGGCTTTAACATAATGGCTGACTCGAAATTGTGAAATTCAGAGTAAAATCAAAATCCCATCACAAATTTTTGATCTAATAAAATTGTAAACTAGAAAGCTCAAAATTTACATTATATTAATATATTTAAAAATTTTGTCGCTATTTAAGTTAAAGTATATATGGTAAATATGTATTTGAAATTATTAAATTATTAAACAAAAAAATTTGGATTAGGGTAAATTGCGATTTTTTCTACTGCTATATATGGATATTATGGCCACATCAGACATTATATCATTCCTCAAATAATTCTCACAATGCAAAAATTATTAAAATTAGAAATTTAGTAGTCTATAAAATTTACACTTTGTGACGATCTTTGTGATTATTATCATCATTATCGTCATTATGAATTAAATTTATTGAAAGAGGGTTGTTATGTTACGCTTATGATCATTAAAATAAATGTCATCGATATTAAAATATCATCATTATTACGTATTCATCACACTCGGATTCACATTAACATTCAGCACCCGCCTATGCTGTTGAAAGAGACGGAACCCCAAAAAGGCCGCGCCAAGAATCATCCCAGTCAAAGCTGTGAATGTTAAATACCGTTTCACGCGCGACGTTCCATGTGTAGCGTCCACTATTCCGCCTGGCGTCGCTGTCGCGGGGCTCATTGCGTATCCGGTCATCAAAATCCATAGGTCGGCGATCTGTTGGAGACGTACCGACACGCTTATAGGGACTGAGAGACCGAGCGTGCGACAGTAGACGTCTGGTTGGACTTCGTGTCGCTGTTTTTGGGAAGGAAAGATGAATTGTTACGTTATTTGCTTAATAAAAATATAAATTTTGGTTTCGAGATTGATTGAACTATCTAGATCTTATACCTGTTGGACGAGGTCACAATCGCTTTTGGTTGCAACAAAAACCGTCGGCATATTTTCTAATATCAAATGCCTTCGCTAAATATATACCACCAAACAAAATAATAATGAATTATTAACATTATTGATGTAGTATTAAAAAAAGCGAATGTGTATCATTGAGTAATACTAACCCGCAGTTCCACAATATATGAAAAAGAATTAACATCACTAGAATCATATACAAAACATAACAAGTCACATGCTTCCATTTTGCGTTTATTTTGAAGAATTTCGTTTTCATACTTTGAGCCGAATTCTTGAAGCTATGTTATAAAAAAAATCCCAAAAAAACATGATTAAAATGTACTTTATTATTGGTCAATTTATAATAGAAATAATGAATAAAAATAAAATAAATATATATATATACACACTAAGGAAAAGAATAATGATAATAAAAAATGATACTCACTACTAAGTACTTTTCGGCTCCTTTGATTTCCACAGAATTGACCACACTAAAAGTTCTCGTTGTTGGCGAATATCCTTCCGTGAATGGTTTGTTTAGAAACGTTTTCAGTAATGTGGTCTGATTATTATAAATTAGTACATTAGCATATATTGCTCATTAATATATTATGATATTAATAGAATTCTTTAATGATGTTTTAATTCATAAAAAACATCTTACCTTACCCGAGCCTGCTGCGCCAAACACATAGACAAGAAAGACATTACGCTGCACTTTATTCCGTTTCCTTTCAAGTTTTTTTGGTCTTGTCACCTTCAAAGCACTTCTTGTGTCACCTTCAAATCCAAGGAAAGCGAGATAGGCTAATGTAGTTTTATAATCAAGTAAAGTGGTCATACTATGTATAAATAACAAAATACGATATAATAGAAGATTAATAATAAATAAGAATTGACCAAAAGATGATTGAAACATGGTGTTAAGTTGTAGCGTGGGGTTGATGTATAGTCGAATCCTTCTTACCTCCATTGAGCCAACCATCCTTGCAAGGTAACAGCCCCAGCCTCATTTGTGATTGTAGTCTGCGGGAATTCAGAGTTTGTCCATGGAGATCCTTGAGGAGCTGTGCTAAAAAGTTGTTCTAGTTCGTCATCTTTTAATGCCCCATCTTTATCCTAACATCATAACAATTTTTAATAACAAAAATTAATATATGATAAAAACCAATGGAACAAAACTAGCTAAAGCACAAGCTTAATTACAAAGTGAAATTATGATTATGAATCACGTGATTTTCTTATTACATCAAGGGTTTAGAGTCAATTATAAATATTAAATGTGAAACACGTACCTTATCAAATGCCTGAAATATATCAGCAAAAAATTGGTACCCATAAGGACTTAATTCTACCGAACAATCATATGGTATGTCGATTCTTATTACGAATAATTACGAAGCAAGTAAGTAAATTAACAAGGAATAAACATGCGATAAATCTTATATTTACTCTGGATATAAAAAATCCTCTCGCAGAGAAAGATCGTCGCCGTAGCCAAACTGTCGAAGGACCGTCCATGTTGTTTCAAGGCGACCTCTTTGTATGAAAAGTTTATGAAGGAATAAAAAGCCAAGCTCCGTCAATCCAATATCATTAACACCAGCTGGCTCATTATCTTTTACAACATCTTTAACACCCTCGAGTTCTTGTTGTTGTAAAGGCGCGTTAAAACACTTTCGCTAAAGTAGAAAGTTTTGTTAGATTTTTCGTAAATAAAGCCATAATGTTTTAAACAAATTACCTGAAAGTCATTCAACTCATCATCGTTCAATACCCCGTCTTTATCAGCATCACACAGACTAAAAATTCGCTTAAGTGCATTTTTACACGCTGGTTTCAAGACCTGTTTTTTTCCAAAAGTAAATACATTAGAAAATATATTTTTCACTATAAACACATGCTTTCCAACAGCCAAATTCAATAATTACATACGTGTTCCCGAGAATCATATAATGGAGCAGTAGGATGCAGAACGGCTTTCTGTGCAAAATAAAATACCTCCGAAACATTAAGCGGTTGTTTTGCCGAGCACTCCACGCAAGTTTCTACTTCCTGCGAAGGTTCAAGGCACGATAATGATGATTTTATTGTAGTAAGGAGGAGGGAGGGAGCTTTAGACAGGTTATTGAGGGAATTCAGTTTCCAATTAAGGCTCTGAATGATGAACTAAACTAATACGGCTCACGATATTAAAAAACTTTGATTGACCTTGAATTCATTCATTATTGGTATTATTTCGTCCTCCAATGATTGATTTGCTACTTGATCACCGCGAAGATCTATCTTATTGCCAACCAACACAACAGGAACCTAGAGAGAAATATCACATGTACATAAATTGCTTGAATGGACAAATATAAAAAGATTGATATTGCGTGGTCTTATTAAACTTACATTCACTCCAAGGCCTCTAATGTAAGGTAACCAATATGATGCGAGGCGATTAAAAGTATGTGGGTCATCTATGGAATATACAATACAAATGACATGTGCCTTCCTAATTTCCATTTCTAAATGTTCTCGATTCTCAGCTCGAGCTAATATAGGATATGATTAATATACGAATTCGAAAATTTAAAAATGGTGGCAATACCAATAATACAAGTGAAATACCTGAAGAATCTACGATATGTGTTGTAACGTTTTCAGGAGTAATATTTGGTGGTATTGTCACTTCAGGGACTATGTGTTGTATCTATACATGTATAGATAGAATAAGAATAAGTGACAATCAACACGCGTAGCGCATACCGTCAAAGTTACAAAAACCACACAACAACCCTCCACCATCGGAAATCTTACGTTTGGAACATATTGTTCTTTAATGAGAGATGTTATCAAGGTACTTTTTCCAACACCGTCTGTGTAGGTCGAGTAGGTTTTGTTAGCCACGTATAAGTAATAAAGCCAAACAAAAAAATCTCGGTCTCACCGTCTCCAGCAACTAGAATTCGTACGTCTCGCCGCATTTTCGTGTCTGTTAATACGCGTCAGAGTGAGTGAAGGCGCCACCTTGAAAGCTGTTGAGACGAAAGTGTATATTATATATTTGTGTGTGTATATGTTCGTGCGTGCGTAGGTGTGAGGACAGTGTATCAGTTTTCGGGAGGTAAGAAAGGATTGGATAATAGGTAGATATGATACCTGAAAGAACCACCCAACGAATAAAGCTCCGTGTTGGACAATCGAGCTTAAATTTTAGTTCACTGCAGCTGCATGACGTTTATGCGCACAAAAAGAAAAAAAGTCACGTTTTTTTTTAATTTAATTGAATTTGATGATCAACACCAACCTGTATGCAGAGTACAAAAAAATTATCTTTTACGTGTTGCTATTATGGAACCAAAGGTTAAATCACAGATTCCTAAGGAGACCTCACCACGAATAAACAAGTCTACAGATTCGGCGGCGATTTGCATCACTCTTTCAGAAATCGCCACTCTTGAAAACACTTTTGACATTCCTCCAAATTTACCAAATTCGCCTTCTCAAAATGAACCCGAGCTTATTAACTCAGCCTCGCCAAATCAAGAAAAAAGTGCCGTTTTAGTTACTACAATCTTGGAAGAAACCACTTCCTCAGTTACTACAGATAAAGAGGTGGCTCAAGCGGAGACAAGCATTGCAACAACTTTCTCTTCTTTACCCGAACGGGTTGAGCAACCACCTATTGCAAAGGATAATACTATATTTACAAATTATAGTACCACCACAAACAACCTTAATGATGAAACGCAAATCTCTAATACTATTCTTCCGATTAACTCGTCTTCAAAGGAACTTATTATTGTTCGTGTGAAACGAAAGCGAAACGAAGAGCCTTTGGATGCGTTTGGTATTTGAATTTTCTTCTTCTCATAGTCGATAAAAAGAAAGAACACACTTTAACTTTTTACTCAATTTTCTTATTTTATAGTTGTGCAAAAAATGTTAAATGGAAACTTGCATAATAAGAAAGCTAAAAAGGAAGAAAGCCATGTTACTGAGAAAAGTAATACAGATCATAGAGAATCGAAATATAGTTCGTAAAATTGAACAAGGTTTTGGATTTATAATTAATTTATATTTTCAAATCTCTAGCTCATACTACTGTTGATGCACCAACCACTTACTTCCGATTCGCGGAAACAGTGGATGAAATGACATTTGAACATTCAGCAAAGACTCTTCAACTTGAGGTGCATAAACTACTTTCGGTGTGTGCCATTCCTTTCTTGATTATTTATCTTTCAATTTTACGCAAATCCCAGGAGCGTATTAGGAACAGACTACGAAAAAACCAAAAAGATGAAGATTTAAAAAAACGGTTCAAAGACCATCATGGAAAGAAAAGAGACCAATTCAAGGAAGATAAGCATACAGCACGGTATCAAATAATTCAGAATAGAAGATATAAAAAGTATTTATTCTTTTTTTTTTGGGTATTTTTCCATTTCTTTATTTTCTTTTTTTTTTTTCTTAATCCCTATTTTTTGATTTTAGTAATAGTGATATACTCATAAATCGAGAGAACAACGACGACGATAATAATATGATCATGAATGGAATTACCGAATCACTTAAAGTATTTGATGCCGTAAAACAAGTTGATCACAACGATGAGAAATTGACAATATCATCAAAGTTAGTCGATGATTATCTGCTAACTTATCTGGAGATGGATAGTCGCTCAAACTTTATTTACTACGACACTATATTACTATATTACTATTTTAATATATATATATATATATATGCATACATAAATACATATATATTAATAGACCTACACATCGTGATGGTGTAATGGAGAAGTTCCTGCCTATGGTTATGGATTACATGTCACGTAAGTCTCTTTATCCAAATCTAAATCTTGAATTTACATAGATATAAATTCGCGTGTTTTTTTTTGTTTAGACTTGAATATAAAAGAGCATGATGACGATGATGAATACGTCTATGATGTATTCTATCGTGACGACAATTTTTTTAAGGAATTGGAAGATCACTATCGTAATGTTGCTTCGTTGTAAATAACAAATTTTTTAATTTGAATTTAGTTCATGAAATCTTGTAATAGTAATTGTCATTTGATATAACTAATAATGTATATGGAATTCGGTTTTTTTCCAATGTAATATTAAGGGTTTGGATTGAAGACGATGATAATGAATATTTGTTGGATGAAGTGGATGTAATCGAAACGGATGATGAAGACTCAAATGGTGATTAATAAATGAGATTTCTGTAGCTCATTTGGATATTTGATTTTTTGAAAAACTAATTTTCGTTTTCTATGTAGCTGAAAATTACTATACTCATGATTACCCTGATGAAGAGGAGGACGACGAGAAATGGGAAGAGGATAGTGGTAAGCTCTTTCATTTACCTAAGAAAAAATAATGTTTTTATACATACCATTTTTTGGCCAACAATTTTTTCATTATGAATAGATTACGATTCCGAACGTGATTTCTATACTTATGGAAATCAGTCATCTGACGAAGAGGAGCATTATGCTTAGTGATGCGATAACAAGATTATGGCTAGCTCTGTTTTAATCCTTTATATATAATTTTTCTCGAAATAAATTATAATAAAAATGGTTAATTTTATTATATAATAATGTTTATTTGGTGACACATGTTTGGATTTATTAAACATGCAGTCCCAAATATTATTCTCCTGAAATTGATTAATTTATTATTACGTTATTTAAGGAAGGAAATTATGCAACATGCGATCTCCATTTGAAGAGAATAAAGAGTTGAGACCAATCCGGATATTGTAACTAATTAAAAGATCACATTCCAAGTAAAGTTATTCCTTTAATGTCACGATTCATAAAATTAGTCGCGTGAATAATTTTATCGATAATCACGTGCTTAAAGGCGGACAGCGCTGAATCAGGTGATCCTTCCGAGCCAGTGCCGGATCAAGAATGTACTGGTGCTTTGATTGACCCGGCAAATCAAATTTGAATCAAAGAGATACATGGTAAATACCCAATAGGGATGCGCAAATTTTTGATCAACCCGGCAAAACAAATCCGACGCAAGATATGAAAAGAATTATTACAATGCTTAAATCTGGCTTGGAGTACTAATAAAAAATGTCGGGATGGCAATTTTACGTATAATCTTGTCCCTCTAACCCTAACATTTACCCTTATCCCGACCTTATAAATCATTAAAACGATTAGGGGATTGATCACATGACTCAGGATCCAATTAGGAAATTTTGAAATTTGATTCATTAAAAAACCGTAACGCTTTTTTGATGGGTAGTTTCATTGACAAAATTTAAGCTATTTTTGACCCCTTAAAAAATGCATTATTTTGTTCACTGGCCCGGAAAGATCACCTGATTCAGCACTGTCCGTAAGAATTTCCACTGGAACAGTCCAGTTGACAATACTGTTAATTAAATTTCATATTTGGTTAATTAATAAAGGTTTATTTGAAAATTTTGGTTTAATTGCTTTGATTATTGTGACTAATGAATTTCCATATATTAGATCAATTAATATATCTGTCCAAAAGGCATAAGCTATAGCAAACATTTCTCAGACTGAACAAAAAAATGGGACAGTGCTTAGAAAGCAGTGCTGAATCAGGTGATCTTTCCGACCCAGTGCCGAAATTTATAATTGAAAGTAAATGCATTTTTTAATTTGATTCTGAATTTCCATTACGTCCGATCCAGGGTTGGCCCTTGGCCAATTTTGGATAGTTTGGATAAAAATTTATTAGTAATTTATTAGTAGATATTTGTACAACATTTTTGGACTGTTCCTTGGCTGTAACGTTAATTCTGACCAATCAAATGCAATTAAATATTCAGTGATTATTTCAATTTCGAAGAAAATATAGATTTTAAAAAAAACCAAACCGATAATAGGTTAACTTATAATGTTATCGGTTTGGTATTTCTTCCGATTTATTGATCACGTGATTGTCGGGTATAACCATATTTCCTCTAGCTCATCGGGATGCTTTGAAAAATCTAAGAGGATTGATCACATGATGAACAAGGCTTTAGACAACTAAAAAAATCCTGTCAAAAATCGGTCCGGTCCGAATCATTAACATTTCAAGGACCCTCCCCTTTTTTTAGTAATAGTCACGAGTTCCTATTACGCCGAAATAATAATATAAATGCCTTTCTGGTGATTGTTTGAAATTAGCAAAATTCTGGCCAGAATAAAAGATAGACTTTTAACAAACTACCTTTTTTGTTCTGTAGACATAAAGTATTGATTCAAGAAAATAGTCTTCTGTTGGTTTTGTCTGTAGTTATTATATGTAATAAATAAATCATACATTTTTGGCGAAAATGTTTCGGTCAACAAATAGTTTTGAAGAGGTTGTTGGTACGTTCAAATAATATTGCTGCATTCAATGCTGCGACAAAAGTGACATCATATATTGTCTTGTTAATATTGGATTTATTTATTTACTGTGTCACTTTTTTCTTTATGACCTTTTAATAAAAAGCAAAAGCGACCGATGAGACGCTCACCTCTGAAAATTGGGAGTTAATTACAAATATATGTGAAAAAGTCGAGGCTGGTGGGGAAAAAAGGTTCATTGTCATTATCATCTTCATTTAATTGATAATACAAAATGCAATTTTATTTGATTTTTAATATTCTTGTTTTTTAACAAAAGTGCAAGAGAATGCATTGAAGCCATACAAAAACGTTTAGCTCATCGAGCTGCTAATGTGCAACTGTATTCTTTGACGGTATGTTTGTGTGATTGTGTGTTGGGGGGATCTTTCGTGATTAATATTTAATCTTCTTATATATCAATGGAGGCATACTTATCCCTAAAATGGATCATGTGTCAATTTTTCAATTATTTTGTGAATAGCTGTCAAACTCGCTTGTCAGAAGTTGTGGACTGCCGCTTCATCGCGAGATTTGTAGTCGCACGTTTACCTCAATCTTAGCGCGTATGGTCACAGACAAGGTAATTAATTTAGAAATTTTGATGACGATAATATGTATTTTGAAAAAGATTTTAATCAGCTGAACCAAAAACAAAAAAGAACACACATGAAACCGTCAAAAACAGGATAACAGAATTAATTCAAGATTGGACATTTGAGTTCCGATCAAACTCATCATTGAGTCTCATGGAAGAGACATTTAATCAGTTGCGAGCACAGGGTAAAGAAAATTATATGAATTTTTTTTTTGCTAATTTCGTATCTATTCCTTAATTAACTTGCGAATTCCATCCGTGCCCGTGTCATTTTTGATGTAGGTGTCCCATTCCTGCCACCCGATAAGCCAAAAAAAGAACCAACTCAGGTTTGATCTTAGCTATCTATTCTATAAAATCTTATCATAGGATTCATTTATTATTTACTCTCTGGCTAAAATCTTTGCTACTTTGCATTGTCATTTCTTAAAACAGTCAGAATTAGACAAACAAAAAGAAGAGGATGATTTTCAATTGGCAATTGCGATGTCATTGTCACAGACAGTGACCCCGAAAGAGAGAATCGTTCAGCGGGTGATTTATATTAGTTTATCCTCATCAAATTATATATTTACTTTTTTTTATTTCAACTCGATTTTAATTAAATACCACGGTATAATCTATTTATTTATATATTATAGAGTCCACCTTCGCAAAAAGCAGTTGTCAAACAAGTAAGTTAATAAATTATTAACACAATTTTAATTTGTTTATTATTACTCGAAGTAGAAAATATTGCATTGATGTGATTAAAACTTGAAAATACTTCCTTTTTTACAAGGACGCTACACCAAAACAACCACCACCAGCATCAAAAGTGCGCTCATTGTATGACTTCACTCCCACCGAACCAGGCGAACTAGGATTTTCCCGTGGAGACGTGATCACAGTGCTGGAGACCGTGTATAAAGATTGGTGGCGTGGCGAGTTGAATGGCAAGACAGGAATTTTTCCGGTTAATTATGTGGTTGGTATTTCTTTTTTTTGATTATCATTATTTTTTGGCGAATGATAAATATCTTTGACGAATGATGATGAAACTAATAATCATTATAAACAGGAAAAAATCACTGAACCAAGTCCTGCAGATTTAGCACGTGAAGCAGAAATAGAAGCCTCTGTATTTGCGGAAGCACGTAATGTCGAACGATTGCTCGAGCTGTTGTCGACTATTGATCCAACCAAAGATAGTTTCTCAGAAAATGAAGCTATCCAGGTAGCTTGTCTATTAATTTTTTATATACCAATTAATTTTTTTCGATTTTTGAATAATAACATGTGATTTTTGACGTATTAGAATTTGTACCACTCAACATTAGCAGTTAGACCGAAACTGGTACAACTTATTGAAAAATATAGTCAAAAGAAAGGTAACTAATTTAAAATCTTCGTCTCAGGAAGAACAGGACAGATTAAAACGTTGCGCACTTCATTTATCTTTTATGAACTTTACCAGATGAACTTATCGCACTAAATGATAAATTCAACACGGCAAGAACTACATACGATCGACTACTTGAGGAATCGATTAATAGATACAAACCGAATGCTACCGTTGGTGGTCCTTGTAAGCTTTACATCAAATTTTGGTTTTTTTTGATTTTGACCATTTCGTTCATTTAAAACTTGCGTAAATATCTATTAAAAGATCAAACGATAACCGGTCCTACATATGGCGTCGCAATGGATCCATATGCTGCTCATCACGCTGCTGCTACTGCTGCCGCTGTAGCCGCTGTTGCTTTTCCTCCACAACAACCACCACCACAAACCTCCATTCAAACAAACTACACACATTATAGTATTCCACCACCTCAACAACCATCAAATATTTATGTTCCTCAAACACCACAGCAACAATATGTAACACCACCTCCATCTCAAAACAATAATCCATTTTTGCAGCAGCAGCAGCAGCAGCCGCCGCCGCCGCAACAACCTCAACAGCCTCAATATTCAAATCCTGATCCAGCTGCGTTACAGCAACAGCAACAATATGCCTATCAACAGCAACAACCACCGCCAGTTGGTTATGCGCCACAACAACCGCCATCTAATGCTGGATATCAGCAACAACAGCCACAATTCGCTAATCAAGATGGAATGTCGCAGCAACCACCGTCACAACAGCATCAACAACAGCAACAACCATATCAACAAGCTCAATTCACCCAGACAAATCAACAACCACCGCAAAGTCAGCAACAATACTCAACAGAGCCTCAAACATTTATACAGCAAACACCGTCGCTTTCGTCATCAACAACAGCTAACGGTATTAATCCTGATAATAATATACAGCAACAGCAGCCAAATAAATTTGGGGGCGCATTTCCTCCAATGTCTAATGGTTATCCAAATGAACAACAACAGTCACAATATCAACAATCACAAAATCAACAGTCACAACCACAGTATCAGCAAATCGATCAACAGCCACAACAATATCAACAAATTGATCAACAGCAGCAGCAGACACAACAACCTCAAACACCACAACAAACATATCAACAATTACAAACAAATAATATTCGTCAAGCATCACTACCCTTATTACCACAACAACAACAACAATTATCCTATCCATCTCATCAACCTCAACCTCAACCTCAATCTTCGTTACCATTACACCCACAACAGCCGCAACAACCTCCTCTTGGCAGTCTACAACAATTTAATTATGATTATCAACAACAACAACAACAACCACCACCACCACCATCACAGGAGGATACAAAACAACAAACCATGACTCCAAATTATTACAATGTTCAACCAACAACAGCAACTCATCAGGTACCACAGCAAAACGTCGCTCCTGGATATAATAATGCTTCGATAGTTCAGCAACAGCAGCAACCTCAACAGTACGCTGCTCAAGGCTATTAATAATAGAAGTAGAATCAAATAATAATCGTAATATTGTGATAATTAATTAAAAAATTAGAGTAAATTTTTTTAAATGAACTTTTTTATATACCTTTTATCTAACTATTATGAGTGTTAAGTAAATCTGGGATCTGAGAATATCGCTAGCCAATAAATATATTGCTTTTTGTAGATTGTATTATTTTAATAAAATATCGAATTTGTTTAATCCACATGAATAAAAATGATTGTTATTAAATTTAATAACTGAAAAACTCAAAGTTTCTTGCATAATAAGTAATTATTAATTTAATTATGTAAATTTATTGATTTGACTTTTTATTATTATTACTTTATTAAAGATTTTATGTTATATATTTGTGTCAAGAAATAATAAGTACAAAATTTATTTAACTTTTGCTTTTAATTTAAAAAGTATAGAATAATTAAATCAAAATATCTAATAAATTATATTATAATATATCAGAAAAAATAAATATTAATTCTTTAATTTTAATATATTAATTAATTAATAATAATAATTAATATGTAGTAACTCTTATAATTATGAAATCAAAGAATTAATTTTGTTAATAAAACATAATAAAAATTTAATTTTCTTCATATTAAAGTTTATAATTTTATTAAGAGATGATTTTTTATTTTTATATTAAAATAAAGTTTATAAATTATAGTTTAATATATATTTTTTTAGATAGTTTTTTAAAAGAATTATTTTTAATTACAAAAATTTTTACTAATTAAATTTCATTTTTAATTAGAAAAAATTTTGTATTAACTTTAATAATTAGAATAACTCTTAGAAAAATCTGAAAAAAAATATAAAATAAATTATAATTTATAAACTTTATTTTAATATAAAAATAAAAATTATTTCTTTATAAAATTATAAACTTTAGAATAAAGAGAAAATTTTAATTTTTATTATATTTATTATAAAATTGATCTTTTAATTTTATAAGAAGAAATCTAATTAAAATAATTTATTTTAGAAATAATCTCAGAAAATAAGATTGGTTAGTGTCAGAAATTTAGAATTTTTATTTTATTAGTTATTAAAAAATATAATAATTATACAGTGACAATCAAAAGTAATGACTCAGAGGCTAAATTTACTAATAAAATATAATGAAAATTGAAATTTTCTCTTTATATAAAAATTTATGATTTTAATAAGAAATAATTTTTATTTTTATATTAAAATAA
>CAJVPS010000410.1:0-25386 GCA_910591765.1 Ambispora leptoticha
TTCTTCAAGACTTCATATATTTCTGCAAAATATTTATCTGCTTGATACTTCTTTATCAAGTCTTCTTTATTAATAAGGTTGGTGATAATAACTGAAATATTTGCCAGATATGATTGGTATAAGAGTGCATTAGCTACTATATTATCTTTATCAGATTTATATTTAACTTCAAAGTTACTGATCTGTAAGATTTCTAACCAACAAGCCTATTTCTTGGAAAGATTGTGTTATGTTTTGATATATTCCAAGGAGGCATGGTCTGTGATTACTGTAAACTTCTGGCCTTCTAAATATAACTTCCAGAGTCTGATTGCATGTATAATTACAAGTAATTCTTTTTCATGAACTGGGTAATTTTGTTCAACTGATGAAAGTTTTCTTGATTCAAAAGCAATTGGTTGGTCACTCTTGCCTTGATTTTGACTCAACACAGCTCCTATGGTAAAATCTGAAGCATCTGTGATGACTGTGAATAGTAGTTTTGGATCAGACAATAATAAAACTGGTATTGAGGTGAGATATTACTTTAATTATTCAAAGCTTGTTGCCCTGTTATAAACCATTCATACTCTTGATCTTTATGTAGAAATACTATGAGTGGTGAGGCAGTTGCTGAAAAATCTTTCACAAATTTTCTATAGTAACTTGCAAGATCTAGGAATGAGCGAAGTTCTGATATATTGGTTAGTGCTGGCCAATCTCTAATAGTGGCAATTTTTCTTTGATCAACAGAGATACCATCTGCTAAGATAAAATGTTTAAGATATTCTACATATTATTGAATAATATCACACTTCTTCCACTTGGCATATAATTTGTATTTGCAAAGTATTTCTAAGACTATTTGTAAGTGTTGAATATATTTTTTCTTAGTTTTGCTATAAATCAAGATATCATCTAAGTAAATAATCACAAATTTATCAAGATAATCATGAAATATATTGTTCATAAATGTCATGAAGATGACGGATGCATTGGTAAGACCAAAAAATAGGATCAAGAACTCATAGTATCCATAACAAGTTTTAAATGCTGTTTTATGTATATCTTCTTTTGCAATGTGAATTTGATGATAATCTGAATACAAGTCTAGCTTTGAAAAATATTTTGATCCTGTGAGTCTGTCCATCAACTCATCAACTCTTGATAAGAAATAGCGATTCTTGATAGTGATTTTGTTCAAAGCTCTGTAATCAACACATAATCTTAATGTATCTTCTTTTTTATGTACAAAAAGAACTGGTACTCCAAAGGGTGAGACACTTAGGTGAATGAAATCTTTCTGAATAAGATCAGCTAATTGTTTCTTAAGCTCATCCATTTCTGTGAAAGAAAGTCTGTAGGTTGATCTGAATAGTGATTCAGATCCTGGAATGAGATCAATTTTATGATCAATTACTCTCTTGAGTGATAATTGATTTGGTAAGATTTCAGGAAATACATCTTGAAATTTTCTTTTGATGTCTAATACTTCTAGTAAAAGTAACTTTTTCTTGATTTCTTCTTTGTTTTCAGCATTATTGAGATGTATAGTAAAGAGTTCTATGTCTACTGGTAAGTTTGCAATTTGCTGTCTTGAAATATATATTGAATTGCAGCTTGAGCCTGACTTAACTTCATTGTTAGCTTGTACTTTTATTGTTTTGAAACTATAGGTAAAGATTATGGTATTATTTCTCCAATCTATAATTGGATTTGCATGAAATAACCAAGGTTTATCTAGAATAAGATCATATCTCTGCAATTTTAATACTTGTGCATCCATTTTATACATTCTATAAGTATCTAACTTAAGCTTATCAATTTTTATCATGGTAATTGCTGTTATTTTTTTATCATCTACAAGTTTAACTGTGACTGATATTATCTTTTACAATTTCACTTTATTTTTCTATACAAATTTTTTATTTACAAAATTTCTAGATACACTACTATCTAGTAATATCCATACTAATTTGCTATTTACTTGGCTATTAAATTTTAATAATCTTTCTCTATTATCTTCAAGATGAGCAAATTCAACTCTCTCATATAACTGTGAAGATTCTTCTTGTTTATCTTCAATATTTGCAATTTTGGTCTTGGGTTTTGAATAATAATTCTTTGCAAAGTGGCCTGATTTATCACAATTGTAACATGTGCCTTTGGGCTTATTATTCTTCTGATCATTATTATTCTTCTGATTATTATTATTCTTTCTGTTGTTATAATAGCTTTCTGCTTGATCAAGTTCTATTAGTATTGGGTTATTATTCTGGTGATTTCTATATGAGTTCTGAGAGCAATGACTATTATTATTTTTGCTTGATAGAACTAGAGATCTGCCTTGGCCATACATAGCTGTATCATAGCGAATGGCTAACTTCTAAGTATCTTCTAAGATTTCTGGTACCTGGTAACTTATCTTCATCTTTGTAGCTGATTTTAGACCTTCTATAAAATATATAACCTGATCTAAAGTACTCATATCTGTTATTTATCCAATTATATTTCTAAATTTTATGTCATAGTCTTATACAGATCCAGTTTGGTGAAAAAGGCAAAGTTGTCTATGAAGATGTTATTGATAGTATGATGATTAAAAAGCTTCTCTTAAAGTTGTAACAAAAGCTTGTCAGTTTTCAAAAGATTTAACACTATCATCTACTTTTACTTTGTTGAGATACCAATGTAAAGTTGCATTTGTCAAGAAGATAGCAGTATATTATATTTGGATTTTCTCATTTGTAATTTCTTGGGCTTGAAATATTATTTTAACTTGCATAATCCAGACAAGTACATTTTTATTTAGTTCTCCAAAGTAAGTAGGTAATTTTACTGAGAGACAAGATGAAGGCTTAGGACCAGAAGGACCATCTTCTTTTACAGTTTTGATTAATTCAGTCATGCTTGCTATAAATTGTGCAAATTGTTCTGTGTTCATTTTGACAATATATTTGTTTATTAAAACTAAAATATGTGTATATGTAGTGTAGTATATAGTGTGTGAGTGTAAGATATTAGAGGATGATATTTGTAATAACTGTGTCTACTATTACCAAGTTGTAAGATTATTTTGTTAATGGTTGTAAATATGATAAAATATGATATGAATAAGTTTTAATTTTATAACTTATTATTATTTTTATTATTTAAAGTATTCAGATCTGAAGTTATTTTACAAAACAGACAGATCATATTTATAATGAAAGAAATAAATACAAATATAAATAAATTAATAATAATTTATAAATAAAATATATATAGGCTAAACAAAATTAATTAACTTAATTTATATCTTTAAAGAATAACTAATCATAATTCAATAAATTATAAATAATATAAATAATAATATAAATAAAATTAAGAAGAACAAATAAAAATATAAAGAAAATAATATGATTAAAATATTAATAATATAAATTAAGCATACATATAATGATTATCTGTATAATAATATGATAAATTTAATTAAATAAATACATGAATAATTATTTGTGTATTCAGTATAAAATGATTTTCAAGAAAAGTAATACAGAAGCTAATCTGTTATATAAATAATGTAAAATGAAGATTTAATCTAAAAGAAGATAATTTAATTAAAATTATTACATAAATATTAATTTATCTGTTATTACTTTTTTGATTAGTTTTTTATTCTTTTTTTATTTGGAAATTTAATAATATTTTTTATTATTAATAAAGATTTTATTTATCAAAATAAGAATGAATTTGATATAACTAGATTTTATTTCTATAATAAAAAGAGAATTAGTTAAATAGCAATAATATTTCTTATTTATTATTATTTAATTCTTCAAATTATTCTTCTTATTTATTATTTTCTTTTTTGAAAATTAATTTGATTAGATTTTTTTTTACTATTTAATTCTTCTTTTGAATTTTTTAATAGCTTAATATTAATTATTAATTTAAATAAGTTACACTTGATTTTTATTATTATAGTAAATAATCTTCACTTCAAATATGCTATATTTTAATTTTGATTGTGTTAACAGAAACTAGAACCAACTTTAAATACTTAAGTAAAAATCATTCTTTCAAGTAAAATATAATAATATTCTTCTGAAAATATTTCAAATATCATGAAAAATAATGCAACAAAATTACTCAAATGGATTCTTTGAAAAATTTACCCCGTTGAATATATTGCAAAAAGGAGGTTTTAGGTCAATTTATAAAGCAACCTGGTTGGATGAACCAGTACATCTTTATTGAGCATGAAGAAATTTAAACGTAGAGAAATTAAATCATTACAGTTTATAAAAATGAACATTTTCTAAAATGAAAATTGTTTTATGTTTTCTAATACAATTAAAATTTTCAAAAAAAAAGATTCAGATCGCAGTGATTATGGTTATATAATATGGAATAATAGTAATGGATTATGCAAAAAATGGTATTTTAACTATAAAAATTCACTAGAAAGTTTGTGCATCATTACCTTCATCCTAGAAATATAAATGTATTATAAACCTCAAATTGGTGAGCGTCCCAACAAATCTACTATATGAGTCCAGTGGTGCTAAGTGGAGAGCTATACACTAAGGCTGCCGATATTTATAGCTTTGGGGATGTCCGAAATTGTAGCTGGTGAACAACCATTTGGTGAACGGAGTCATCATGATAGAAATTCGTATTAAAAGCGTATCAAATAATTTATTCCAGAAAACAGACAACTGCTGGATAACTTAATTAATAGCTTTACTTACTCTATTCCAATTAATAGATAATAAATGAAAACTGATATCCTAAAACAGGTGAAGAAAAATTATATCTTGAATTAGAAGCCAAAAATTAAAATGACTTAATGAGGATATCAAATCGCAAAATACATTCTACGAATAAAACAAAAACAAGTCCACTCAAATGCAATTTTTCAAAATTAATTTCAACATTTACTGTATTTTTATCAATCAAAGTGATATTTTACATTGACGGCATCCCGAATGAACGAAACCCCAAACTAATGACACCCGAATACACGAAATCCCAAAATTATCAAAATTATGAATAACAAAAATTATCACGATTTCGGGATTTCGTGAATTCGGTATATCACATATGAATTGTAAATCTGGTAAATAAGGAAACTGGTAATTGTCATTACCAAATATTAGCCAAACTGTTTATGGAAAGAGTTACTTAAATATTTCTTAAATATATGGCAGAAACTAATAAAGAAATAGAATCAAACAAAGGAATACTGTCTAAAGTTAAGTATTTTACTAATATTGATATTAGTATACACGCGACTCTTTTTGTTGCATGACGATCGATCAAGACCCGACCGGAAGTTCAACACGAAAAGTGGATAACTTGATTAGGACCGGATGGAGCCAGGGTTTACTTGCAAATCTTCCGTATTCAACACACGTGTAAGAGAGGACGTTGCGGAAAGAGCTTGCTTCTGGGACAAGCATCGGTCTGTGTCTAGGACGTCTGCTCTTCTGTCTGTTTTGCTCAACACGGAAAGGACAGCTAGAGTCATATGCTAAGGATTGCCTTGAACTTCCACGCGCTCAACCGCGTGACTGCGACTGATAAACTTGCACCCATTTGAAGGCTACAAAGGATTATTTATGCATGAGTTTGTTGGTACCGTTGACTAATCAAAAACGCCTCTTTTTTTAAAAAATAGATGAGCAAAGTTACCAGATTCACGGTGCATTTAAATCTTGTCAGCCAAATTCGAGAATTAGCCGATTTTTCTCCAAGATCGCTTATCGAAATGGTGAACGGATGAATGTATGGTTTCTATTGTTTATTATGTTCGGTCATAGTTTTCTTCCATCATTATCTGACTATCTTTTCACCAAATGATCTTATCAGCAAGTGAAATGTTTGAAAACCATTGCAAGTATTTTATTAGCTATAAGAAGATTAGAGGCAAAAGTAAGTATAAAAGTCATTGCATTGTCGGCTACGTATGGGAAACTCTTTATTAACATAATGTCTTATTTAGAAAAGAGCAATTATAACTTATGAGACACTGTGATCAATGTCAAAACCAAAAATCTAAATATATCAACGGCGGAACTCTCGCGACGAAAAGAGATCATGAAGAGGTATAGATGCGTATTTTTTTTTATTTATAAGTTGAGTATCAATGGTGCTAATGATTTTCTTTAGGATAATAAGTCCCGAGGAGAACAAAATTGAAGTAACATACCAGTACATGGAAGAGATAAAGGCTGTGACAAAAGCAAGTACTACTGATAATTACACGTCTTTGGAAAGAAATATAATAGGTGGAATTAAAGAAGTTACTTCCGAATTATTTCAACCACCACGACCACCACACCAAATATATTCGTCAGATGCTTTCATTTCCCCCCTTCGATCCTGGAGGTAATTCTAGTTTGCAATAATGTCTTTTATAAGCCTTTTTTTGACGTGTACATAACACAAGAACAGAGCGATAATGAATAATCACATGTTCAAGAATTCTCAGATTCGAGATTTTGACAATAATAATGATGTCAATGAAGATACCTACCTAAAAAACGTCCATTTATCGCAAGAGGTAACAGTGCTTATTTGCACAACTTTAAAAATAAAAAATAAAATGTCCATTTAACTATCGAATCATTAATCTTCGGAACGAAATGTTACAAATCTTGTTAATAAGTTGCCAAAACCTGAAAAGCGCATCTTAAAAGATATTTGAACTCGGTTTTGTATTGTTTACTTGTAAATTTAACATTTCGTGCTGAGAATTTAATAATCTTACTTACCCTTCATATATTTGGAACCGATATTACCTGTAGAGATTGCTGAAGACATTTCTGAAGAAAGAGCCACTATTAGCAGTGATATTGACTTCGACTCTGAAGATCTTCAGGATGCAACTTCCGTCAGAAAAATCGCAATGAAAAATATTCTAAAGCCTCCTATACAAAAGTACCAAACCCCTTTGGAAAATAAATCTCTTTGATTTGATTTTCTTAGTAGATGTTCTTGAGAATCCGTCTATTGGACCTAAAGAAACGAGACTCTAGCAAAGTTAATAATGATGAGCAATCTTCTGAGAAGACCAACAAGCAAAATTATGTGAGTATTCAAAATTTCTTCTGCATGTGATGTTTGCATAGTAACTTCATTTCTTTCTTAACATCTAGACCATAACTTATCCAAAAGCAGTGTTGGCCTATGACTTTGAACATGACCCCAATTTTATTATAAATCTTGTATGACTTACGATCAAAGTTATATGAAAAATGGGTTATGTTCATGAAATTGGATCCAGATCAAAGTGAACTTACCGAAAAAATTTTGTGAATCCCATTTTTATTAAAACTTTGGACGACATTATGAATTTAATTAAAGTAAAAACGTAGGTTTCAAAGAAAATTTCCATTTATTATTTATGCATTTTGGTCACTAAGGCCATTAACAGGTTGTCACGCACAGAGGGGAGGTAGAAACGAAACTCGCCAATATAAGCAAGGGATTAGCATTGGGTGTTCCCAGGATGGGATATACTCAATCGACTACTGTTTTTGGAAGAGGATTCTTGGAGGTTGTTGGTCAAGCCCTCTATACGAACGTAAAAAAATTAAACTGTTCAAATTCCATTTATTAAGAACGGTTAAAGCGTAACCCATCATGTGATCAATCCTTTTAAATTTTCAGCACAGCTAGTATTAATATTATATTTATACTTATCAAAATAAGTCGTATTTCGCGCGAATTAAGATTATTTTTATTTGTTTGTATGCTATATCACCTTTCTCTCGCTCATATAATTATACTAACGAAAATTTCTCTATTTATAAATAAGAAAAGGAATTCACTTAGTTGTAGATTAAACAATTGGCATGTGGATGAATAGCAAAACCAGTAGCATGATCAGAGAATAGGAACCGTTTTTGAGGCTGTCTTAAAATCTGCATGTTTCTCTTATGTAATCTCTACTTAATTCATAATCTCGTATAAATAGCTGCTTTCCAACCCAATAATTCGAAAATGATTATTGAAATAAATAAAAAAACACGCCCAATAATGAGTATGAAATGAGAAGCGAAATTTTTCATCCCAAAAAATAAGCATGCCTGATGAACTAAATATGTCAAAATTTTTTGCTTTTCTTATTCATATAAAGTCAGTTCTGTTACGAGATTTTCTCGGATCTACCAGTGGTCTCTACATTTCTGCAGATCATGTGATTATCGACTTGATCCGATATTCGTGTGAAAAATGGCCTGTATCTTGAAATTTTTACCTATGAGACTATTCTGTGAAATTTGGCTATAAACCAGGCCAAAATGTTGTTCAGATATCTACATAATCAAATTACTAATGATTTTTCAAAAAAACTTGAACAAGCTATCCAAACTATCCAAGAGCCAAATCTCGATAAATTATTAAAATTATTTATTTTATCTTAATCATAATTAATATGCAAAATTAATATAAAGTATATCTATATATAAATTATGTTGAAACCTGATAATTTGACCCACCTATCCAGTGAAAATTTTTTTGTTCTTTCAGAACATAAATTATAATTTTTTAGATTCTCAAAAAAATTTTAATGTTCTCATTATAAATAAATTTACAAATTTTATGTTCGCAGATAAAGATCATAATTTTTAAATATCATGTTCTCAAAATTTTTCTTGAGAATACTGAGTACATAAAATATTCTTCACTGCACCATCCCATTAAAAAAATCGATAAATGACACTTCCTTGATGTGTTCTTTTTGCTTGTGGTACTGTGATACAAAAATTTTATTTGTGTCTAAAAACGGACTATTTACATGAAAAAAGGGGTATGTACTATATGCAGTGATTTATTTGTTTGTCTTTATGAATTTTCTATCTATAGTTATCAAAAATACACAGCGATTAAACATTTGCGATGAATCGGATCTGTGGTGTCTTTTCCTAATTCATGTAATTAATTAATAATAGTCAAACTAATGCATTCTTGTCTCATTTATAACCGTTGATGGCAACTAAGAATAATACGAGAATATTTTACTTTTAATTTTACATCAGCTTACAATTTTGTGTGTCAAACACAAATTCGAATTCTAGAAGCTAAAAGTAGCTGACCAATCAAATTTTTAATCCGTGAATTTTAAATTTTTTTGTCTTAAAAATTTCCGCGGGATACACAAGATTTGTGACTTGTGAGAGTTTGTCACGGTAACAAGAATTTTTTGTTATTTACAGATGTTTTCATTCTAACTGGGACAGCTTTGACCGAATAAATATTGCCGATTCGATAAGTTAGTGATTTCGGTAATGATCTATATAACAGTAAATAGTAATATCATAAAACTTCGTGATTTTAATAATGATCGATATATATAATTATACTGTATTATGTGTATATCACTATCGCTATTTTATCTTTGTTAAATGGCATTTTCAAATTATATTCGTTGGAAAATTGTTGAAAATATGTATATATCGCTTTATATTACTAATAATCATGCCCCAAATCAAAAGTTTATCATTGACGAATAAAAACTTATCGAATCGATAAATATTATTCGGTCAAATCAAGAAAACAGCTGTAATATTGTTATACCGAAATCCCGAAATAATGATAATTCATGATTTTGGTATTCCATGCTATACTTTCGGGATTTCGTTCTTTCGGGAATTCGATCTTTCGGGATTCGGGATTTCGTTTGTTGGGCTTATGGATGTTCTTCGGGGTTTTGAAATGTATATGTAGTTTATATTTTTATACCAAAAACATTTACATAAATTTTTTGGAATTAATCTGAGATATGACACCCGTTAATATGAAAACCTCAATACAGTCCTATATATAGATAGAGCTACATAAAAATTGTTCGTTATTATGACATATTAGTTATGGTATTTTCCCTTTCTGCATGTTTATTTTTATTTTTATTTTCAATACAAAAATAAAATTATTTATTAATAAAATTGATAACTTTATGTAAAAAACGCTATATTTAGCTAAATTTCAAAGAGAACAAGTATATAATTCTAATTAAAATCTATTATCTAAATATTATATAAATTTGATTTTGTATTAAAAGTTCACGTGAGGTGCATATTCGTCATATAAAAGGGTAAAAAGAGAAGATTGTATGTAAAATTTTGTGCTCACAATTTTACTCAAGTAAAAATTTTGAGATTTCTTTGCCGATCTCGAATTTGATGATTTCGTAATCTTATTGAATTCAAATTTTTTATTGGTGTAATCTATAAACTTTTAAAGTTTGACAAATTTTATAGAAATATTCAAAACGCATAATAATTTACAAAAAAACAATATTATTGATCAATATAACTCGTGTAAGAAAAGAAATTAGTACAATCCTTTAATTGAAACATTCATATGCACATGTGCATGCGTTGTATCGTTAATGTACAGATATATCCGTGTGAATGAAAAACTCGTTTCAAAGAGCAGTACCCAATACAGTTAATGAACGTATTAAAACATATACGACAATGGTGAGAGGTTCCTTATCATGTAGATAGATAATTTAATTCATTGTGAGGAAACACTTTCAAACCTTGATAAAATACATCAATGATCCGACTACGCCCAAAAAATTGAACTAAGATATATTTGGATTCCAAAAACTCCGGGCTCCGATAATTTGTTATAAACGTACGTTCTTTGATGTTAATCGTTCGAGAAATATAAATCTCTTTTAAAGGTGAAAACAATAAGCTTTTAATAAAACTAGTTTTATGTGCCATAATAAAAGTTTTACTTTGTCGTTTGTTCCTATAACTTTATACATGACATGCAATAATGTATGTAATACATGTACAAGTGTGTATGTATGTATGAGTTGATTTGTTGTACAACAATAGGCAAAGGATGTGGCTTTGATTTTTTCCATTGTAGCGTACAAATAGTAATTCCGGATTTAATCTTTTTTCCATTTGATTGTAAAACATCCCGTGAGGCCAGGTGAAATTTGTATACTAATTCACTTATATTGTATACTTATTCACTTATTTATATTGCATTGTTCCATCATTTTTTAAGGCAATGAATAACGATGATATTGGAGAAAAATCATTTTTCTTTTCAAAATCATTTTTATTTCTCCTGATCCTTTCAAAAATTTCATCAAAATCTTCATCTTTTTCTTTTCTTCTCTTCAAAAAAAAAATATGAGCGCAAATGTCCTTTCGAGGTCTAGCACCCTACTATTATCGTTTTTCCTATGTATTTTTGTTACGTCAGAGTCGCTGTTTGTAGGTTTCGCGAACTCGCGAGAAGAAACCAAACCAAACTCGACAAAGATGATTTTTCTGGCGGAACTTGTGAAAATGACTTGTAAGTGGGATTATTTCTATTTTTGTCAACATATTCTGTATGATATTTCATTTATCAAATATAGAAAAACTAACGAAATATATTTATTTATTATTAGTGTCGATCATTTTTCTAAGTATTGAACTTTGCTGCTTTTCGAACTCGACATCACTACTACCGCGATATACTTATCTTGGGCGATCAGCACAATATGAAGGATTTAAACATTTATTACGAATTCTCGCAAGCATATTCACCTCATACAAAACATTATTGTTCGGAATTCCTGCGCTCGCCTATTTCATAAATAATAATCTAACCTTTACTATATTAAGTATGATGGACCCACCGACATTCTCGGTGCTTAGCAATTTAAAAATTCTCACAACAGGATTTTTCTCGTACTTGTTTCTAAAACGACAACTTAGTTCATTCCAATGGATTTCACTTGGTTTATTATTCTTCGGTGCGACAATCGCTCAAATAAATTATGATCAAGAAAGCGCATTTAATTTGACCACATCCACCTTAGGTCTTTTCTTAATCTTCGTATTTTCATCAATATCAGCCGGTGCTTCAGTGTTTACTGAATTCGTGATGAAAGATAAATTTGAGAATGAATCAATTCATTTGCAAAATATCAAACTTTACTTGTTTGGAATCTTGTTTAACGGATTCGTGTATTTTTCGCAATCATCTTCACGACAAGACACACTGGGATTTTTTGAATCATTGCGTCCAATTCACTTTTGCATAATAATGTCGATCTGCTCGATGGGTTTAGTCACGTCGGCAATTATCAAATACGCTGGAAGCATTACAAAAGTATACGCGGGTTCAATGGCAATGTTCTTTTCCACGTTTGTCAGTTATCTGTTACTCGATTTTCAGCCGACTGCTTGGTTCTTCATGGGCGCATTTTTATGCTGTATCGCCGTTCATATGTATTACACAAATCCTGTAGTCACCACTAATAATGGTTCACTCACGCCCGATGGTCATTACGATGAAAAAGAAGTAATGTATGAACAATATTTTGAAGATGATGAAATGAGAGAACAATGATGATTGAAAATACGACGATGCACATTTCTTTATTTTACTGTAATCATTTTAATTGGTTTGGCATAGATGAAAGGTTTTTTGAATAATCGCTTCATTACATTTATACTGACGCGATACATTATAAAACCGAACATTAATGTAAATAATATAATAAAGGGGAAACTTTACAATTTTAAAAATAATAAGCTGAATAATTTTTACTATATACAATAAATAATTATAACAACGGACTGCAAGAAAACTTGCATCCGACGTTTAGTAAATCAAGGATCTTTCAATTGATACAAACTTCCAATTTGTTCAATTTTTCCCTCGGCGATACATAACCCCAAATACTCTTTCAATTCATCTGCTGTGGCAGTATACTGCACCGGTTGGACGACTCTCGTGAGATTATTGTGTATGCGATCCAACGAGAGTGCTCCGAGATTGGTGAGCATCGTATGAATAAACGTCCAGAACACACGAAGCTCATCAAGTCGTTCCGGTTCCACCGTTTGGATCGCAATGGTTGGTTCATCATAGGAAATGAAGGCTAAAGAAGTGTAATTATTTGTATTTTTATATCGTTTATTTTTTGTTTCAATTACGTGCAATAACGTTCCCCTTGAAAATAATTATTACCTCCTGCACTAGATCCCTCCGACTTTTCAAGTAACTTCCATTTATCCGTTTCGATCATTTTTAATACACCATGATCAACCCAAAATGGCATTTTCTTTCGCAACTTTGCAGGTTCCATGTGCATTTCCTTAGCAAGTGCTTTAAGCCACCAAACCTCTATTCATTCAAAAACAATGCGTTCTTATTAAACGTTAATAACCGTTAATCCTAGTAGAAAAATTAAATAATAAGTACCTTGCATCTGGAAATGATAGATTATAGTTGCGTATATCGGTGATACCCTGAACTCTAGTGTCCTATCTTCTAATTCGATTTCCAAATCAACTGTTCCAAGATTAGGAAACCATTCTAATTTCCTTCGCTGCTTGTGCATCGTATAAGTTCCCTCGAATTTATAAATCATACTTGATTGAAAAATCAGGATTTACTATTAATATTCACATGATAATAAAATTAGTCCAAGGCATATAAAAACTGAATAATAAATACTCTTGAATCGGCTCCGGAGGTAAAAGTTCTTCATGTTTTGGCGGTGGCCAAAACAGTTTGGAAATAATATGAGCATGAAGTGGTGCCTAGATAATGGCGATCCAAGGAGATAAAAAACAATGTATAGTATATAATGCAGATTAGTAAAAAATACGTTCACATAAAGTGAGAACAATCCTGTAATTTGCTAACCTCGCCCTCCTGATTATCATCATTACCATTCCCGTTAAACATTCGCGGGGCAAGATATCCAGAAGTATGCACAAGATTATCCATCCGCTTCGAATCAGCAATGTCTTTAATCATGACTTCTGTATGGGCCATCTTGGCTTCTTGGAATCGAAGCTTGAATAGTTCGAGTTTTGCTACCTAAAAAAGTGCAAATGGTGGATGATTATTTCTTCTAAATTGTGCGAATCACTTTTATTTTTATAATCGTTCTCACCTCTTTGGTCGTGTCGTAATCAGTAATGGATAATAAACGAGGAGCCATTTGTTTTTGAATTTCTTCAATTATTTCATCCGTGTTGTCAAACATATTGATTAGGATGTTTGTAATATCGGCAGATCGATGTATTGTGGACTTGTAATCTATCAATTAAATAAAAAAGATAGTCTCAAATACCAAACTATAAAGAGAAATGATAAACATTTAAAGAATAATATTGCACATACTTGGACCCGCATCTATCGGATCAGGAACCCAATTCATCCAGTTATCATTATCAAATTCTGAATTCTCCTCTTCGTCTTCGGAAACGGGGATCGTTGCTCTGCCTAGTTCTTCAATCAGTTCGCTATTTGGGTTTTTGTCATCCATCCAACACGAGACTAGACATCGTACTGTGTCATTTCGAGATCTGAATTAAATATTCAAATTGAACTTGTGAGCAAATCATTATAACGTTTCTATACATGAAAATAACAAGAGTAACGACCTCAAATAAGAACGAATCGAGCTTGTGACTTTTTCCAAGAGCACTCCAGGCGGATCCAATATTCGGAGACACTTTATCGTTGAAATATACGTTTTTAAGATATCCGTAGTGGTCGCGCCAGGAATAAGCAGTCGTTTTTTAAATCTATAAATAAGAGTAAAGAGGAAAAGATCTCCAATCAATCAATTTGCTTTTCATGTTCCGATAAATCAAATAATATATCGACTAAACAAAATACCCGATGTAACAACATACGATGTATGTAGCGATTGCACGAGACGATGTCGGTGATCTTGTTCCAATTTTTTCATACATAACTGTAAAGCCACGAATTACAAATAAGCATAGCAATTAAATAAAAATTCGCGTTGTTTTTGTAACGTGTGTGATACACTTACTAATAAGTCATCAATTGCAGGTTTAGATTCTGGAAAATCAACGATCAATTCAAACAATTCTTTTATTCTGTCATTTCACAGAAAACGGAAATCTTATAAGCTGATCTTGTAAAAAACAAAATATGACAATTTAAACGTTAAAAACAAATTACCTAAGATCACAGAATACCATGCAAAAATGATAATTCAAGCGATGGGACCACATAACCATCTTTTCTAAAGATTAAAAAGGTAATCAGAAAATTTGATGGCAGAAAAAATCTTCGAATGATATATAGAAAAAATTATTTACCGTTTGAAGTATCACTGAATGCCAATGACTCTGGCGGCATGACAATCTGCAGCCAGCGGTACAACGAAGAATAAAGCCATCTGGTAGATCTACGCAATTGAGGCTTATAATAATTCTTTTTACAAGTTTTTTCAATCCGTAGCTCTATCTGTTCACAAAGCATTTCCTCAAGGATATCCTTTGTCCGATAAAGCAAATCAAGTGAATCTAATTCACTACATAAATTGGAGAAGGTACGAAGTTGTCCAATCGTGGAAATTGATGGTTCCTCCTCTTCAGCGTCTATATCCGATAATTCTTCGTCCTCCTCACCCTCCTCTTCACCTTCCGCGCCATCATCTTCTAGCATTGGTTTATCAATGGCTATTGGGGCTATCTCTTCTAAAGCAACATTATCAATAGGATTGTCGTTTTTTGATTCAGCACGATTTTCCTGCGCTAGGTATATCGAGTTCAAATCATCATTCGATTTCCATGCGAATAGCTCATTCTCGCTGAGGCCATTATGTTTGGTTGATATCGGGAGAAATGTTTCCAGCAGATTAGGATCTTGTTTCCGTAGTTTTTCAAATTTTTTATAATTGGTTCGGTAGACGATCTTTGTCATTTCTTTGAAAGATGACGGAACAGTCGAATAAAGCTGCGACTTGTCTTGCAATGAAGAATACAGCATGGTGTGGTACCTTAGTTGATACAAGAGCATAGTTTCTGTACTATGAAAAAAAGTTCACAATCCCATGAGCACGGATAATCTTCGGGTATATGTGTGCTCATTTCAATACGAATAAAAAACAGGCAACACATAGTCCAACAAAAAAAAAAGAATCACCATAACCAAATTAAAGATTATATGCAAACCTATCATACATAATTAAAAACGGGATTTCACATCTTTTAAAATGGGTGTGAATTTCATGAATCATCTGTGCATACGACTTGCAGACCCATTCTGTTAAGGATTCTTCTTCTACTTCTTCATTCCAATTCTTTTTTTTTCAACACATTAATTAATTGATCAAATCATTAACAAATAATAATATTCAAGAAAAGATTATTTACCCTAAACCTATAACGCCATTCTTGTAGTTTGTTTTTGAATCTCACGGAAAAATCATCACACACGGCATCTAATACAACAAAAATAATTAATAATGACGCGTAAAAGACTATCGAACAATACGCGAAATATTCATTCATCCATTACCCAAGTACCATTCAATCAATCGTTGCGCCAAAGGTGTATCGCGTATCAAGTTCATACTATCGCTTACTTCTTGTGGGACTATCTCATTTACAAGAAATATATATATAGAAATTCATAAATTATCTCTTATTAATAATATTAGCCAAGTGTTAATCCTATATAATACAAACCATCAAGATTAATCTCTGAAAACCTTACGGGATCCATCCAACTTTTTACAACAGCATAGGCCTATTTAATAGGGACCACAAGTATTATTTAAATTGAATTTGGCAGAAAAAACCAAAGGCAAGAGTATGAAAGAACCTTTGTCTTTTGACGCAAGCCTTGTAAGGCTGGTGCGTCCTCGTTAAGGGTCCTGATAGCGGTTTCCCAATTCTTCCCGAAATCAACATTAAAGCTTGAATTGGCGAAGGTGTAGTCTCCCATTTCATTCATGACTTTGTGGTTTTGTCTTGTGTTACCGATCTTTAAATCTATTTATACTTTTTCAAGTGATTTATATACCCACGTCTTTTTACCGTTACGTTCATTGTTATTGAATTTATTCATGGCGTCACGCGCTGCGATTCTTCCTAAATTAAGTATCTTCAAAATTGCAATTGATGGACCTGCTGCCTCTGGAAAAAGTATGCGAATTCTCGAATTATATTATCATGTTCGTGATATGTGTCAAAGATTCCAATCCCTTGATAACGCATTGAATGAAAAAATAAAGGTACAACATCAAGATATGTCGCGCATCGATTAGGATTCATGCATATTGATTCGGGTAAGAAACTAAACTTTCGGTGAAATTATATTTGGAGACTTTTTGATAATGTCATTTGTTTTTTCTTCTTATTCAAAAAGGGGCTATGTATCGAGCGGTATATGCATCCAAGCATTTTACATAACAAAGATCGCGTCTTTTTTTCTAATATTCAAATATATATAGATAACATTGAAGGCACTTCGCCAAAACATAAAATTCGAATCTCATAATGGAATATCACACATAATCAATCTAGCACATAACTCAAGCATTCAATTCGCCACCACCAAACCAATTGGAAGCTCTGGGGGCGACAACGCGCCACAAACCATGGTCTATTTAGATGACGAAGATGTTTCCGCTGATATCCGAACAATGGACGTAACACGTAATGTGTCATTCGTCGCCGCTATCCCGGAGATACGGAAAGTCATGCTCGCCAAACAAAGGGGATACGCAAATTCCACGAATATTGACGGGGTGGTGATGGATGGACGTGATATTGGAACTGTAGTGCTTCCCGACGCCCAATTGAAAATATTTCTGACGGCTAATGCTAATGTACGAGCGATGCGACGATACGAACAATTGAAACTGAAAGATAAAAAGGTTGTATTTGAAGAAATATTACGTGATTTAGAGAAAAGAGATAAGGCAGATTTGGAGAGAAAAGTTTCGCCATTAAGAAAGGCGATTGATGCTGTTGTATTAGATACAACAACGTTGACCTTGAATGAAATTGTTGGAAAAATTATAGAAATGACTAATAAGCTGAGAAATAACGCCGCACAATTATCAGAAGTTAATTCACAATTGAATGAACTAACAAAACGGACGGAAATATAAACGATTAAACAATCAGTTGCAGGTTAAATGGTTTTATTAATATTACTTTTTTATATACTACCAAATAACCATACGTATATATGTGTGTGTGTATATCTAGACACTTATTACATTATTTATCGTATAATCATTTTACCCCCACTTGTCTATTCATCTATACTCCCTTTTAAGTCAAATAATATTATTCTATAATTGTTCTCAATTACTCAAAACAAAAAACAAAGCATTTTACTTCACTCATAAAAAAACCCTATACCGTATCATTATATCAGAGATGGTGTTTAAAAAAAATGGTACATATAAAAAACTACATCTTTTTAAAAAAGGATACCACTGTTCATTTGCAACGATCACCCGTGCAAACATACACAATGCCTTAATATCCACCCGCACCCGGCGCCTTTTCATCTTTTTTCAAATCTAAAAGTAATTCTTTAAATCGACTGACATCTTTCTCATGTTTATTGGTTGATTTACTTTGAGCATTAACGAGACTCAGAATCTTGCAAATCCGTTCCCATGAAGTACCAGAAGTGATGTCATCTCTTTCCTGTATAAACAATTCTTCTTGATTCCTAGAATACAAAATTCATTTTTTATGCTTCGAGCTTCACTAATACATAAAAAAATCAGCATTATCACGAATGATAATTATTTACCTGTTGTGTTGTTGAGCAATAGCTTTTTTCTCGTTATATTCACTATAAAATTTGTCGATTTCATCATGAGCTTGTTTTATGGTCTCTTTCTTTTTTTGTTCGGAAGCCTCGTCACGTTCAGCAATTAACTCTCGTTGTCTCTCTCTCCATTCTCTGTATATGTATGTGTGTTTTTATTTATTAATTTAACATCAACATTTGATTTCTTTGTCTCTTAAAAAAAACAACAAAAACGCACATACCTCAACACCTCGTTCTCTTGTTCTTCCTCATCTGTCACCTGACTTAATCCATCAAAAGATGGCTATTAAAAAAACACAAGAAAAGGATTATTAAATTATCAGTTTCGCAGCACAGGATCTTACATTAAGAAATCAACAAACACGTACTTGAATGGTGGAGATATTCGTAGTAGCTAGTTCAACAGGTGGAAACTCACTATGAAATGCGGAATAGTCAGGTGTAGTGGCAGTGAAGGATGTTGTAACAGGCAATGTTGCGGAACTTATAGAGGCTACTGTAGGAATCTCTGGGAAACCTTCTAGCTCCGTCGCTACAGTTGACGAATTGTTTGAAAGTGGTGCATTAAAGAGTGCGGCATCTTCACCAAGTGTCGCCTGTTCGCGTGCAAGAAAGTCGGCTGTTGGATCCGAGGATAAATTTAAGTTAGAACTTGTAGTGAAACCCTCGAGCGCAGGAAAATCTTCCATGATTCGTGTCAGGAAATTTTCGAAATGAATAAATATACATTTAATATTCTGTTTAAAAAAAATCAAAAAATGGGACAAGTCACATGATTGGTGTCTTCAATCAAACCTTCTGTATCACGACAAATATTCATAGCCCGACTAAATTTTTCCGACGCAAAGTTAAAAAATCACGAGTCCAACCAATTTTATTAATTGTGGCAGATTAAAATGAAATCGGATTAAAATGAAATTGGGGTCTTTTTGAATCCTCTTTTAATGCCTCTGAAATCCATATATACTCTTCTATTAACAAAAGTAACCCTAAATCCTAACCCAAATTCCAAAAAAACCTAGAAAATTGCCCCCAAAAAAATATGAAATTTTCATATTAAAATAGAGAAAATTTCATTTTAATCCGATTTCATTTTAATCTGTCACATTAATTCTATTATATCTTGTCAGCATCATGTTCGCAAGGTATGAAATATTGGGTTCGATTTGATTGGTTTACCTATATTTTCGCCTACGACCAAGATTTTCTACGTAATCCTGTGGCTGTGAAATTAACCAACCAAATTGCTTTGTTTGTTTGTTTGGGATGCCTCAATTTTATTATAAATTTTGTATGACTTATGACCAAAGTTACATGAAAATTGGTTTATTTCCATGAAATTGGCAATACTACCCAAACGCTTGCTGTAATGATTTATTTTCTAAAAATACTCTGACCATAATGTCACTATTTTGAAATAAGTAAAAGTCGAAAATCATACAAATTATTTGTTTTCCTTCCAAGAATATTTAACTCATGATCCGATCGATATGTCCAATTATACACGAACTAATCATATATAACCCAGTCCAGCAAATTACAAATAAATCTGAACCGTGTTGCAAGAGTCTTGTCGTTAGATGCTCATGGATATAAATCAGTTGATCAAGAGCAAATCAGTTGATCAAGAGCCGTTCAGTTAGTTCTTTTTATATTCAGCCTAACCTTAATCAAATCTGTAAAAAAAAACTAGGTGTAAGATCAAAGTTTTGTGATTTTTTTGCGTCTGTACGGAACCGAGCGTCTGATATAGAACTTAGTAGAGGAACCTTCTCATCCTAATCTGGTTGGTTCTACTGGTAGAGAGGTTATTTAATAATTATATATCATCAATTCATTATGAAAGTAAAACAATATAATTTACATTACCCAATTAATTATTATAGAGGGCATAATTGACTAACTATTTACGTCATCGTAGCTTATAATTATCTAATTAACAAGAGCCTTCCTTTTGTTTGCTAAAAAATTAGCTAATAATCGAGAATTCCTGTATCATTGTTACTTTCTGTCGTATCATTTGGCTCCTCTGTGTAGCAAAATGATAGGATAAATAAATTTATTTTGTATGCGCATATACGAGATTTAATACAAAAAAATCACCTTTATCAAAATAATCATCTTGAATATCATTAGTCTCCTGATCGACATTATCAAACTCCTCATTATAATCAATTTGATCATAATCGAATTCCGTCTAAGAATCAATAAACATTGAGTCGATTCTTTGGAGTATTTGAACGTTTAATAGATTTATAAAAGACCTACATCGTTGCCAGAGATGAATTTTTCGCGCATTATATCAATAAATTCTTCTCGTAATTCTTTAAGTTCCTCAGAAGATAAATTCTCCATGTTCTTGTCAATGTCGGTGTTAGAATGCCCTCGATTATCATTATTGTTGTGAGACGATATTTCTTCATCCATGTCTATTTCACTGGTTTGTTGTTGGGGTGTCTCCTCCTTTTCAACAGTAGATATATGTAATTTTGCAAGGTTCGCTACAGTTTTTGCCTCGTTTTCAGCTAATGTAATTATGATTTATTGAAATTTCGACAAATAATATCATAGATGGACGTTTAAATTAAAGAAAATCGGCGCCTACCACTTTTACTTTCTTTTTCATCTTCCTCATCGTCTTCCTCCTCTTCTTGCATCTGCTCTTCTTGTATCATTTTTTGATAATTCAATTTTTTGCGTATATGATTTTGATCTATGAAAAAGACAAATTAATATACGCGAAAAAAATAAACCTGAATAAAAATGTAGTCAACTTGATAATACCTATATCATAATATATACGTTCTACAAGGTCAGTTTCATCCGAAAAAGGTGGATACCTTTCCTCTTCTGGTATATACTTTCCAATATACTCTTCATATAGCAAGGGTTCACGCATTTCCATAGCTTGATCACTAAAGTAAGAGGTATTTTCTAGGTTATTGAGCAAATACTTGAACCGCCTGTTTAGTATTTTTTTATCTTTTCGTTGTGAGGGTGAGAGGTTACGTGAAATTGTTTCCGGTGATTCGTTATTTTTATCACTCTGTAAATGTTCTAATAACCAGTTCACTTCATAATCGCCTATAAAAAAAATGACGCAGCTATTATTAATTGATAAAGTTTGAACCTTCGAACCACAACGTACACACCTCGTAAGGAATAAAAATTTTGTAGCTGTTCTTTTGGTAGAAATTTCCCCCATTTTGTAAGAAACAGTGCAGGATCTTTCTCTAGAATTTCTTGCATTTGACGAAGTTTCTCTTGATCATCGGGTTCGATTTCATTTTGTCGGAAACTCTTGAATTGAACCTCTGAAAGATGCGCTTTTAGATGCTCGAGCAACCCCTCTTTCTTCAATGTTTCCATAGTGCAAATATTTTTCAGTGTACATAGCAAGAAAAACAGCACATTTGCCGTATGTCATATATTAGGTTAGATTTATAATTTATAATTTATAATTCTGTCAGTATTATTGATTCCGATTTCGGGGGAACGCTAAAGCGGGGTAGTGGATTATATGTCAAATTCGAATTATGTAAAATTAAAAAAGTTAATAATTGCCGTAGCATTTACTAATTTTCATCCGAAGTTTCTATTGGTCAGAGGAGATCCAAATCTCCGATTGGGTGAAATTGGTGGCGCCACTTATCATGTGGATCAGAGTGGCTAGTAAAATGAGTTATGCAGTGTAAATGTAAATTTATTAAAGTATGTAAAGCAAAATAAAGATTTCAAAATCTATTTTGTCTTTTAAATCTCATCCTTGATGTTATATTAGAACTTTTTAGCATAACTTCAGTTTTTGTAATTTTAATTCTTTCTATTTGAATAGCTTGTTAAATAGTTAATCGTAAATTATGAATATCTTATTTCTTCTTATTCTTCTATTTTGCAATAATTATTTTAAACTCTTCTTATAGTTTCTTAAACTTCATATTCTTATTATTTGTCTTGATATTTTCATTATTTATCTTGATGATCTCATCATTTATTTCAGTAATCTTGATAATTTCATTAATTATCTTTCTGATCACATTATTTATCTCAGTAATTTGATATTGGATATACTGGTCATTCTCTATACTATCATCATAAACTCAGAATTGATTCAGAATAATAAAAAATATATTTACATAATAATTATTATACTTAGAAATTATGTCAAGAGCAAATATATGAAATAATATCTAAATTATTTATAAGATTATTTTTTTGAATAGAATACTCTATATCATTATTCATTATTGAATATACTATCTAAGTATTTAAGTTAAGATTATAAATATCATTTTTATTAACATATATGATTCCTGTAATCTTTCAAATCTACTATTATCATTATCATGAATTCATTTTTTCAATTTTAAGTCATCCAAAAAAACTAAAAAATCTAAGTCTTGAAGTAAAATTTCTATAAGTAAATATACTTTGTTATCCAATTGTCATTCTGATTGCTCTCTTATATATATATATTTTAATTTATGATAAAATATCTCAATTAGATTATTTATATCTATTATATCTCTAATGATTTCTCTTAAATATACTATTTATTTTTCATATTTTGACTTTTACCAATATTTAAAGTAATTAGCAAAGCTATTTATCATCTTATTACTTATTTTCTGTTATTTATCAATTGTCTCTACAACTTACTTTTGTATTTTATTATCATTCTAATCTTCTATTTTTATTAATTATTAAAAATCTTTTTAAATAATTATTTTATGTGAATTAGTATTTGTACTATTATAATTATTCAATTTTTTGCATCAAGATTTTAACATATGAAAATAGTATACCAGAACTATACTATTAAGAAAGTACTTCTCAATTATTTTAATTTCTTTCTTTGTATCATCAATCATAAAAATATCTGAACTTTACTTCTCATGTTTGGCTTTTAAGAAATCAAGCTATTTTTTTAATGTAATAAATCACTTAAACTTGCTAATAAGAAATACAACTGGATATCTATTTTTTGTTATTGAATATCATAAGAAGTGTAAAAAAATAATATTCATATTAATTTAATTCATGTATATCATCTAGATATATAACTTTTGTAAGTTATATTAATTTCTTTTGCTTTTCTATTTGAAAAATGAATATGAATTCTATATTAATCATTTCATTATCATGCTCAAATAAATAATAACTATTTGTAATAATTAACTTTACCTGCTATTTATTCAGAGATTCTAGCTTATCTTTATCAAAATAAAAATATGCTTTCATTATATTATGCATAATTATATAAATATCATCTTTTATTATCAGCTCATCCTGTAATAGCTGAATATCCAAAGATTTTTTATTATCCATAATCTTCTCTTTCTAATAACTATATTTAATTCTGAAGTTTAATTGCTTGATATTGCAAGAATCATTATCTATTATAAATATCAAGTTCTTCCAGAGCATATTACCAAATGAATTATCAAATATTTTCAGAAAGAGAAAATGTATATAAGTCTGATAATTAATTAGAATAATGATTATTATATTTATAGTAATATCTTAAAATTACTATTGAAAAATTAATAGGAAACACAACTTGAATATAACTTTTACATTTATATTTTTTTATTTCTTTTTGTACAGGTCATAATTTCTTGCAAAAATTCTTTTTAGCAATATTCTTATATATTCTATAATAATAATACTATTATCATTCTGTCCATTTATTTTTATTTTTTATATTAGGCTATTGTCAATATTCATATAAAATATAGTTAAGTTCTGCTTTCCTGAGATCTTTGATCTATTTCTCATATTCTGCTACTGAAAAAGAATAGGTTTTAACTCTCTCTATTTTTCATAATTCTTTATTCATTGTATTATCATTATCTACTATCTTTCATATTTGATCAACTCTATCTGTTATATTCAGAATATGATCAAGCATATCATCAAACTCATTATTATTAATATTCATATCAGCTATTTTATTAATATCAAAAATTACTTTAATATCAAGTAATATATCAGTCTTTTTAATATTAATAATTATAAATAGTAATAATATAATAATTTTTTAGGATATATGAAATAAAAAATTTCAGATATATTATATTAATTAATATATTAGTGATCATATTAGGGATTTTTTACAAGAATTATTTGTATAACTATAATAGGTAATAAATATTATCCTTTTTTTTCTTTTTCTTTGTTAGTTTTTAATTATTATTACAATTTATATATTTTCCTTTTTATAGATATATAAATATTACACTATTCTATTTTATTGATAAGAAGATAATAATATTATAGTAATATTTAGTAAGTTATATTATTTCTTAACACATTCACTATTATTATTTTTAACAAGAGTTTTTATATCTTTTCTTATTTTATAAAAATTAATATTATTATGCAACATAATATTCTAATATTAATAGAAGTTTTATATTGAATTATTTATTATTAGAAAGGAATATAGAGCCAGTTATTATTTTTATTATATATTATATCTTTTTTTATTTTAATCAAAGAAATTAATAATTTAATCAATATTATGTTATAATATAATAGAAGCTTTAAACTAAATTATTTACTATTAAGAAGAGTATAAAGATCTTTAAGATTTTCTTATAGTGAATTTTCTTATAATAATATATGAATATTTTATACTTTGATATCTTAATTACATGATAGGATTTAAATATATCTTATATGAATATATCAGTTATTTCTAAATAATTTTATTAGATAATAATATTGATCAAGAGATTCAGCTTTTGTATAATATCTTTTTATTAAAGAAATACTTTATAATGAATCTAATAGAAATTAAAAGAAGTATTTATGTGAGTTAGTAAT
>CAJVPS010000411.1:0-25353 GCA_910591765.1 Ambispora leptoticha
ATTCCAAAAAATCTCGAGATAGCTTTAAAATGGTATCAAAAGGCTAATGAGAATGGACATGATATAGCTGCTGAAATAATTGAATCTTTTAATTTCGAAAAAATTTTCCAAATTGATATTTAAACTTTTTTAATTTTTTCTTTATCTTAAACGTCATCAAATTCTATAGAATAGTTCATTTTATCTATTTTTAAGTATTCGTTTTGAAGACATTTATTAATTGAATTCTGATTTATAAATCTGCTTATCATCCAGAATCTTTTTAGTGCCCCGTTATTGATATATTTCATCATTGTCGCCTATAAATTGATTGGTCTTCTTTTAGAAAAGGCTAGAGAGGATTTTTCGTGTAGTTTTCTTTATAAAATGAACTTTAATCTTTCAAAAAAACTAATTTTTGTACGGAATATTCATTCATAAATGTTATACTTTTGCAGATAACATTTATTTAAACACGAAATTGTGTTGTTTCTTTAGTATGTATATTGAAATCATCATAAGCTTTCGTCAAAGTATGTTTATAAATAGTAGCATTTTGTTTGTTTTAGAGAAGATAATTAGATCTCGTCATAATTAAAGTTATTTTCCATTTCTTTTTTTGTAAAAATTTTTATAACAATTTTAGAATAAATCTCTTATTAGGTTATGGGTTTATTAGGAAATTCATTAAATATCTGTTTTCAGCAATAGATTCTTTATTTAGCAGGAATATAACTATTATAAGTTTTCACATGATTCATGATTTTGTTTTAATGCTTGAAAAAATTATCTTTTTATTGTTCGGAAATCACGTTTATTTTTTATATTACGTTTTAGTTGTCACCATTTCTTTTGATGACAGAAAATGCTGTTCTCATTATGTCTTATTGTTTTGGAGGTAGTTTATCATGAATTCTTGAATGGAGCTGAGTATCGATATCGATATTACATGTACAAAAAATTGGTCGATTCATTTAATATATAAACAAGAGCTCTCGTGATATAATCTTGTGATTATAAAAAGAGATTACTATTACATGTATAAAGGATTTTGGTGTACAAAGTTGGTGAGTATATAAAGGCTGTGTTTAAAGAGGACATACTTATACATATATACATGTATACATATAAACATATATATATATTGAACAGGGAAAATTTTATTTTGTTCGGTATTTAACTGTATATTGTAAACGACATTTATATAGAGCACGACCTACGATATTCCTGGCTGGTGCAAATTTATTATTGAAAAATAATGAAATCCCTAGAAAACTAATCAACTCTGAGAGAATTTTAGAGCTTATGCACTCCACAAAGTTGCTGGGAGGGTAGGTGGAGCCGAATGCTTACATTTTCTATACTACATCTCTTTAAAACATATGAAGAAATAGTGCCTTTAAACAAATGACAACAAATCCATTCAATTGCAATTTATGTTCAGCACAAAATTAATCCCAACTGTTAAAATATAAACATAAACATATAGAGTCAACTTTTATTTACTGAAAATCCAACCCTCTCCCTGGTATTCCCACGGTTTAGTGAGGTCCTGAAACAATCATTACGATCATTTGGTAAATCAGAAGTTGGTATTTTACATTAATTAAAATTTTAGCAAATATTTAGAAATGTACAAAATGAAGATAAAAAGCATTATTTATTTATCTATTATTATGTATTTTTTACATATAAAGCAGATTCCAATATTAGTACATGTACATGTATACCAAACGAGATCAGGAAATTTTATTTCGCTAGTGCTAGACATATACATGTACTGTGCATGTATGCATGCATTGTGAATTTATGAGATCAGCCATACCTTATATGACTCTCCATAAAAGTAATGAATTTGCCAACATTCAAATTTCCTATTACATGTACATGTACTGTATTTTGTAAATAATAATTAATTGATAATGTAATTGATGTTGCAAAGAAACCGTAAATCGACTATTCCAAATGTGATCACAATCTTCATATCGATATTAAGACAAATTAAAGAAATTACGGATTAATTGTTACTTTGGTAACAATAGTAATAGCTGGAGTCATAATCAAATATTGTGCGCATGCATACATAAATTCAGCATTGTTTATATTATTTCTATTTGGTTTTAATATTCGTGATATACTTTGTCAAGTAAATGATTTGAATTTTTTTACATGATGGAAATTTTATGCCGGATGAGTTTATTTAACCCAATTTTTTAATGGTTCCATTTCTGAAAATGACAATTTGTAATCACACATCTGAACATAGTTTCTGCAAATAATTTTTTCATTTCCTCCTTGTTCAAAATGTGAGATTCTATCTACAAAATCATTGATATTCTATATCGTGTATTTTGTACATTTTATACAATTTGTAATTAAAAATTATTAATAATATTTAATTGCATTAGTGGGACTAATAGTCACATCAGCATTTGTAGAATTAATTTAAACAGCAATAGTATAAATTATCTGATAATATCAGTAAATATATTAATATTGAGCAAACTTGTACAATTATTCTGGATTTTTGAAGCTCATACCAAAAAACAGTCGTTTAATTCGATTGCATCAATTATTTGGATTTTTGCAATAATTACCTTCTGCATGTTGTTGAAATCCAGCAATATGACCAACTTTTTTAAAGTATTCTCATATAGAACTTCGAGAAGGCATAATATTTATTAAAAATATAATATTAATGCATTGATTTTTCTGATTTCTTTATCGAAATACAAATCCCTTAATTGGGGATGGTTTATAAGTTGTGTATGAGGCTATCGGTTAATTACAATACGCAAAGACACATCTCTAAGCATCCCAAATGTACAAATCATTAGATCTCTTTAATTATTGTTATATACGTATTAAAAAACGCATATCTTTGTTTAACAATTGAAAATGCTGATACCACGATCACTAAATAACAATTATTGTCATTATAATTCTAATAATAATGACTTATTTTGATTTTGCGGCGTGAAATTTCGAGAATTCGCTAATAAGCCAAAGTTCGATGTAGATAATGAATAAAAACCTTTCATTTACAACAAAAATGTAGCCGTCTGGTAATTTTTATATCAACCATTATTTCTTTATTCTTAGTTTTAATACTTCATAAAAAGATCATCAATTACATGTACTATCAAACATGTGCTTTTATTGTTCAATATTTGTCAGCTTTTTAGATCATATATTATTCATACTATCTAATGTACTGTTGTGACAATGAGATTTAAGTTATAGATTTGGACTTTGCTACATATCTATGGATACAATTGATTAAGGATACATATATTATGAAAAAACATTTGAGATCAGGTGATAATATGGAAAGTGTGATTTATGCAAATAAATTCTATCAAATATTGGTGAATTTTATACTTGGGTGGACTAAGTAAAATTTGCAAGTTAGAGCTTGATTGATTCTTTGCAAATATTCGATTATATATAATGGATGACAAAGAGAGCGAGATCACGGGATAATTCAAAAGAGTTTGTGAAATCAGAAATATTACACTTGTAACATGTATATTGCGATAATTCAGTCTAACAAAAACAATGGTAACAGTTTAATAAAAGTATATGCAAATAGAACATAAAAGTATTTTTATTTAGATGAAATGAAAATGTAATCTCAAATACCTAAAAATAAATGAGCGTCACCGCCGGAAATGCTGAGACACAACGCAACTTCAATCTTTGTCTTATTCTTCACATGAACAATCACCATTGCCATTCACAGCTACTCGATAGCATACTATGAATGACTAGTTTCAAACGATTACTTGATAGTAATGCATGTTTGCACAAATTTAAAGTGTATTTATTGGAATCAAATGCTTGTAATGAATGTACTCAACGTCAAGAGAATGAATACTGTGATAAGTATTTAGTTCACAATACTCATGATTGTAATAAAATGTACTGATCATCAATGTAATAAGCCTGCAGTGACTGTTTCAAATATCACAAACGAATTATTATTTGGCAGAGATAAAGATATCTACAATCTAATAAAAGAATGTACCAAATTTGATTAAAATTTTTTATTATATTCGAATGGATTCCTTTTGAAAGATTTACCAGCGTTGAATATCTTACAAAAGGTGGATTCGGGTCAATTTATAAAGCAACCTCTGTGCCATTGTATTCTGAATACTATATCACGTGGTGTCATAAAACAAATAAATTAACAGGTAGTAAATTATGTGAAGTTGTGTTGAAATCATTGCACAGTTTAAAGCAAATTATTCCAGAGTTTATAAACGAAGTAAGGATAAACATTTTCTAAAGTGAAGGTGCCTTTTTGATTTTAAACAATCAAATCTTTCAAAAATAGGTTAAGATTGGGTTTAAATGCTGTATTAATGATTATAAATATTATGGAATAACTACAAACTCAGTTACAAATGAATACTCAATAGTCATGACTTATGCGGAACATAGTGATCTCCGTAAATATATTAATTCCAACTACGAAAATTATATTAGTATAATAAATTAATATATTCATATTATATTATCAAATGATCTAACAATAATTCACAAAGAAAAGTTTGTACATCATGACGTTCATCCTGGAAAAAATATTAATGTTTGAATATCCTAATATTGCTGATTTTGGGCTTTATTTTAACAAATATAGAAAAGATCCAACCAAGAAATTTTGTGGAGTACTTCCTTATATGAGTCCCGAGGTGTTAAATGGAAAGCCATACACTAGCGCTACAGATATTTATAGCTTTGGAATGATTGTGTACGAAATTGTAACAGTTGAACAACCATTTGGTGAGCGAAGCCATGATCATGTTCTTGTATTAGACATCTAGAAAAGAGTACGACCTACAATACCAAGATGGTGATACAAATTATAATTGAAAAATGTCGGAATCCGATTCCAGAAAACAGACCAACTGTTAAGGATCTGAGAGACTTTATTAATAGTATCTTCTACAACCATTATGAAGATTATGGGAAATTGAATACTTTGTATTTTCAGCACTACAGTTCTATAGAATATCCTAAAACAGAAGAAGAAGTTAAAGAGTGTATTGAACTAGAAATGCAAAAACTAGATGACAAATGGAATTGCATGCAATAATTCCTACGAATATAAAGAAAAACAACAAATCCACTCAAATGCAATTTACACCGGTCGGATATTTAATTCAAAATTAATATTAATCCCAATTGATAAGGTGCGCACAATTATTTTTATATTCAATTAAAATGACATTTCAGATTGATTTTAATATATTACAAATATTTAGGCTCTACAAGTGTCAATTTATATTTTCCAAACGAAGGTAAACTCTTTGATATTATTGACATCAAATTTTTTAATTATTAATTTCATTAGTTTTTTTTTATGGGAAACAGACTTTGATATTATTATATCACACGAAATCGAAAAAAATGAGGATACGCCTGAATAACTTGCAACTGATTTTACAACAATAGTGGTTTCAGCTTCATGTTTTACGCGTAAATTTATTATCATGCCGCTATTTTTTTAAAATGTGTACTGTTTTGTGTTTTAAAGTACAATAAAAATTAATTTGTTTTATTATTACGCAGTTCATAATTTTAGATTGGCGTTTTTTTCTTTGTTTAATTCTGAAACAGTGATTTAAATGAAAATGATAACATAAAACAACAGTGATGATTTATTTCATTCATAAATGTAAATTTACCTTCATTTGGAACATACAGACTAACCCTTGTGAATCTAATGTTTGATGCATCTAAAAAATTACCTGTAGCAGTTGAAGTAAAGATTTGACTCGTGTAAATTACATTTGGGAAGATTTGTTGTTTTCTGTTTATATTATAAATGATTTTTTTACATTTTCATTCACCCATCAAGTTTATCTAATTTTTGCTTTTCTAGTTTAAAATCACTCTTTCTGATTTCTCTTTCTGTTTTAGGATGCTTAAAGAGCTGTATTACTGAAAATATAAAGTATTCAGTTCATTTTGTATGTACCCATTTCTGATAGATTTGATAAAGCCTTCAAATTTCTCAGCGGTTTGTCTGTTTTCTGGAATAGGATCCCAACATTTTTTAATAATTATTTTATATAATTCGGGAACATTATTTGGTATCGTAGGTCGTATTCCTTTAATGACGATGTCTAATATAAGTTCCGTATTATGACTCCGTTCGCTAAATGGTCATTCACCAGTTGCAATTTTGTATACAATCATTCCAAAGCAATAAATATCTGCAGCATTAATTCGTGACATTTTTATTTAGCACTTCTGTACTCATATAAGGAAGTACTCCACAAATTTCTTGGTTAGATTTTTCCATATTTATTGGAAATGCTAAGTCCAAAATCAGCAATACACTACATCTACTGATATACGCATACATATCATTTAGGACTTCATTAATAAAATCCTTGGTCAAAATTATCTACATTATATTTTATTTTTATAGAGCTAACACAATAAATAATATCAAGTTCAAGTCTTTTACATAATATAATCATTAGGAATACAACATAGACTTTTAGTGAAAGTTTATACAATTATAACTTTAAAAGTGAATATTTTATTTTTCATCCCCCTTAATGATCAAAGAATTTAAAACCGCATTAAAGACATATTGTTATGAATTGACCTCGATTATAGATTTAAAAAATATTCACCATGTCAACATCAGCACTTATTTGGACCGTAAGAAAGGAGATATCAACAAGCAAACAAATAGCTATGGGTAATAAAATAAAATATCAATAAGAAATATGAGAAAATGATTCTATTGGATATTCATTTTTTAACATTTTTGTGATGAAATTTTTTTCTGAAAAATTAACTATGCTCTTTTATTTTTAAGAAAGTTATGATCATTTTTTGCATGTACAATTTGCGTCTACGATTATTCTAACCAGAGACACATTATCATTCAAAGCTATTTTTGCTAAAATACATTCAACTCTGGGCTGAGTGAGTGAGTAGTGAATGACATTGATAAAGATATCTTGACCACAACTTGATTTTAACGTAACAAAATGTGTAAAATCGACCTCTAAACTCTAAGCAAGCTTTTTTATTTCAAAATAGAATCAAGACGCTCTAAAGCGCAGTTTTGGAAATGAAATAATTTGCGTCTTTTATAGGCCGGTAAACTTTTAAATCTGTAATTGGGTATTCATCAAATACCTACGCCAAAAATATAACAAATTATCACACTTTGGCTGCAATATCTTGACATTCAGTGTCAGATTTAATCAGAATATTATTATTCGATTCGTCTCAGCTAGGCGAATTTTATCACTGGATGTCAAGAGCCGGACCATTAAATGTTGAGTAATAAAGTGACTGACGTAAAAGTTTTTTGATGAACATTCAATGCACGATATAGAATTTTCCGGCCTAAGGAGTGTTTATATGTTGTTCTTTGTGCTCTGAAAAGGTTGTCAAATTACACATGAGTTACGGAAAGTTAGTAAGTAGTCGGATATTTTTTGCGGTTGACTGTCTATTACACGCAGTACCCACGGAAAGTATCGCCCGATTTACATGTGTAACCATTTTTTAAAAATACATTTATCAAGTTTTTTCCCTTTTTTGATAATAAACATCACTTTATTTATAATTTGCCACTTCGTCAACACTATAATTTCTTTAGGCTAAAAAATGGTGTCCACCTATACGCAGCTTAACGAAATTGAAAAGGGGAAGAGTTTGGCGTACATGGACACCACAAATGCCGTTCAAATCGCAAAAATACTCGGACGCGACCCTACAACGGTACGCCGCTTTCTAGACAAATATAAACGAACCAGAAAAGTGAGGATTTACTTATACGTGAAGCTAGTGAAAAACGACATGATCACTACGCGAAATAGTCAATAATTTAGGCCTCACTTGTAGTTTATCAACCGTCGCAAATGTATTGCACAACTCTGTACTTAACTCGCGTATCGCAGCAAAGAAACTTTATATCTCACATACATATGCTCATATTAAATGGTGTGAAGAAAATAAAAATAAACTAGCTTATGATTGGTCGAAAATAATTTTCTCTGATGAAACCAGTGTGAAAATTGGGAAGCAGTCACGGCAGCCAAGAGTTTGGCGGCATCCTGGAGAAAAGTTTAACGTTAATTTTTTAGCGTCTACCTTTAAAAGTGGATGAAAATCTTTAATCGTTTGGGGATATTTCGCGGAAGGACCATTCATTTTTTGTGATGAATATAAAAAAATGGCGTAAATCAACGGCGAATACTTACCTCGAAACCTTAAAAGCTCAATCACTTCTATTCCAGAATGTAATTAGGGAATTAACGCAATCTTTCAACATGACAATGCGCTGATACATACTGCGGGAAAAATCAAGGGAAAGTAAAATCGTGATTATTAATTGGCCGGCGAATTCCCCAGACCTGAATCCAATAGAGAACATTTGAAAAATATTAAAGGACTACATTCAAAAAAATGAGAATTTTCCGACGACTGTGGACGAACTTAAAATTGCACTGAAGATGGTGGGAAAAACTTGATGTGACCATTTTAGAACGGGTTACTGCATCAATGCCACGAAGAATTAATGCAATATTGGAGTCAAATGGAGGGCCAATTAAATATTAAATAAATTTTATTTTTTATTTGGTGTATAAATTGACGTAAATTAAATAAATTGAAAAATGGTCTAAATTTTTATTTTTAATTTTGCATCGGGCGATACTTTCTGTGGGTACTGTACATGTACATGTATTTGGTGGTTGCTATGAAGTGATATAATCGGTTGAAGTTTTGAAAAATTACATAACCGAAATTTCTGGGCTTCACGTAAAAATTTAAAGAAAAATTCTCAATCTATATGAACCTTTATTTTTTAATAATTATTATTTGTAAATCATAATTAGTATTAGCGTAATTTAGCATTACAGCGGATAAGTATATGTAAATGAAACAAAAAGCCTCATGTTATTTGAAATAGCGTAGCAATTATTTGTCGAGTGTAATATTCCTAAATAGATAAATATATTTGACATAAGAATTATAAACAAATCTTCTACCAATTATCAGTTTACCTGGCCGAGAACAATAGTTACAATTGCAAGAACCGCAAAGTTCGATCCTCCTAAAATAAAAGCAAAATAAATTCAGGCATAGCTTGACTAAAAAAAACTAATTAAATAATACCTGAAACTTCTGTGACTATAAACATAGAAAGTTCATGAGCAATAAATATTTTATCATCATATAAAACAATCTCAAACTCTTACATTTATCATGAAAGTAATATGCTATTGTAAAGAAAATTAACTGATATGCAATTGTAGCTATTCCGCTAGTTACATTAGTTAACTTTGTAAATACTGTACATCAATAATGCACAGTTTGTGCACAACCAAACAAAACGTGTTATCATTACGACCCCTACATTACATGTACTACTAATACTACATGTACCGTATCTTAATCAATTTTAAGGGGTGAAAAATGCTTGTGTACCCCGAGAGGTACTGTGTAAGGTAGCGGGTATACAAAAGGGGGATACACAAGAGAAGAATCAAATTCAGATCATTAAGACGCGTCTATGATTTACCTTTTTTTCCACTGACGATTTCTTTTTTCTTTTTATGCATTTAACATATTCAATACTTTTTTCAAATAAAAATGCGTCCAAGAGCTGGTAAAAAAAGCTATCCAAGCCCAAATTACCAAATAACAAAGACGTCATTGGAATGTACGAGAAAAACTCACCATTTTAGCTTATATTGAAAAGCAACCCACACAAAGTATTCGTGCTATGGTAACTATGTTTAATATTAAGCCCAAGCAAATCCGTGATTGGCGCCAAAAAAAGGCAAGAACTTTTACGAGCTTCTCCACATGTAAAACGGTTAAATAACGGTCGGCCAGAAAAATATCCTTTATTAGAAAATGAACTGAGCGAGTGGGTTAAGCAACTTAGGAAAGAACAAAAACCAGTATCACAATATTTTGATTCAACTACATGCAAAAGTGTTGGCAAAAAAAATCTGAATATATTAATATCTATCCAGACATTAATGATTTTGTATTTTCCAGTAAATGGATTGATGGATTTATGAACCACCACAATTTTAGTCTTCGATGTCGTACTACAATAGCACAACATTTAGGATCTTATGAAAAACAGCTCAGAACAGCAGCTCAGCTTTGTACTTCACAAAAGAATGTTATATGACTTTCCTTTGAACTTAATTGGTAATATGGATAAGACTCCTTTGTCTTTTGATTTGCCATCCAATATTACTGTTGATGAAATGGATATACATACGGTTCAATTCGAACATGTGGACATGAAAAATCATGCTTTACCGTTGTACTAGCATGTATGGCAGACGAAACCAAATTACCTCCAATGATAATTTTTAAATTATCCAAAGTGCCATGACAAGAATTTCATTCAGGTGTAATCATAAGAGCAAATCCAACAGGCTGGATGAATGAAGAAGAAATGATTTTTTGGATTGAAAACATATGGAACCAGCGTGCCAAATTTTTAATTGATCCCTGTTCTCTTCTAGTTTGGATTTTTTTTCAGGCCATATTGTTAATTCAGTTACTCGTCGCTTTAGAGAAAAAAATACAACTATTGCTGTGATTCCAGGTGGATTAACTTCTAAAATTCAATCTTTGGATGTTTCTATCAATAAATCATTTAAAACAAAGGTAACTAACTATTCATAAATTAAATTATATGCATTGTATTATTTAAACTTATTTATAGATTCGTCATTATTATAATGAATGGATGTCTAACGGTGTTAAAAACTATATGAAAACGGGTCGAATTCAACGTCCACCTTACAATTTAATTGCCCAATGAATTCATGATGCATGGAATCAAGTTGATACTTTTCTTATTCAAAAATCTTTCAAAGTTTGTGGCATTTCAAATTCCCGAGTTGGAAAAGAAGACCCAATTGATTTTTGATTATGAGCAAATTGGATTACGAAATCAAGAATCTTTTGGTACAATTGTCAAATTAAGTAATGATAATGGTGAAAGATTTAGCAGAGATGAAGAAATTCTATTGATACATTTTAAAAACTTAAAGAGATAAGATGGATAAATAAAGGACAAATCCATCCAAATGCAATTTACAGTCAAATTTTTACCACAAATTTTTTCAATTCCAATTCCTACTGGTACAATAATTTCTATTACTAAGATTACTAAATATCAATCATAAAATTATATCGAATATTAAGGTTATATCGAATATTAAGGTTCTACATGTGTCCGTTTGTTTGTTCTATACGAAGGTAAACTATAATTTTCGTTGATTTCTTTGATTCAGCCTTTTCTTTCTTGATGGTGCAAAACAGATCTGGAAAGTGAGGATGTGTCGAGTGACTTGCAAAATAAAATTATGGATAACTGATCTTAACACGAACCAAAAGATAATTAATTTTAATTTTTTTGTATTTACGCCCATATAATTTTTAATAATTAAAAATTACTATACATAGCAATATAACAAATTAACAGCAAAAAGAATTTATACGGACAACAGGTTAAAATAATGATGACGATAATTTTAATTACAAACTAGAATTTAATTACGTATTAACGCATTACAACTTCAGTACGACTTTTTACAACTATTGACTTCGGTTATAATCAGGATTGTAATCCGAAATGTCCGTAATTATTACTTACAACTCTAGTATCGAGTGATTTGTAAGAAAAGCTACAAATTCTTAATACGAACCAAAAGTGATTTCATTTCTTTGTATTTACACGTGTACTACTCTTATTAAATTTATATTATTTATGAATATTTATAGTTTATATAGTTTCATAAATGAATAAATCAATGTAATCATTTCATTTACTTTGGACTAGAGTGTAGCATTTCGCCGCAGTAATTACTGCAAATTCTGCAAATCAAAAAACGTCTAGCTCAGTATCATGATTAAATTTAAAAAAATTCGGCAACTTTGTGACACGATATTTCGACTTCCAACGGTTCCAATTTGTACGAAAATAGAAGGATTGGATTTTTCTAGTTTAGTTGAACTAATGATTCTATTATTGTCCAAATTGGACCGTTGGATGTCGAGATATCGCGTCTCAAAGTTACAGAATTTTTAAATTTGATCATAAAGTTTTTTAAAATTTAATTTTTCAATAGATTCTTTTGATTATGCATGCTTTCTATAATGTAAATATTCTATTAACTGGCTCATGATTTTTTTATAGAAAAACTAGATATATTTGTAGCTGGTTATAAACGATTTTATTATAACCGGTTATAAACGATTTTATTATAACCGGTTATATTCAGTTAACTATATGTATGTATAAAATTGGTTTTTATTAGTACACCCATACATGTATCTTGGAGAAATGGTAGATCAAATTTTCATTACGCCTTCCCCACATTATTATTTAATACGTGTAGTCCAAGACAGATTTATGCATGTTTTCTTGTAATACATGTACTGTTACCATTATTCGTTAAATTTGTTAATTCCGGAAAAATTACGAGAGTAGTTTTCTGCACTTAAAATCGCATGATAATAGCCCTTTCCCAAGATAGTTAATCGTATAATTTCAGCACGCATAATAGATCGAATAATTGTTTGTTCAATGTCTATGACAAATGGGTAATAATTTGTGGAAGATTTCTGCATAATTTTATCGAATTTTCAGTTACTTTGAACTTTGATAGTATAATTATTGGATTGTAGTTTATTTATAGCATGCAAATTTATAAAAAGACTCAGTAATGATGTAGTAGTAAGGACGATATTAACAAATGTAATTGCGTACAATTCTTCCTAAAATAATTAACTAATCACACCCTTTGTAAAGGCGTCGTAATCGTTGCAATCGTAATTGTAATCTCAATATAGATTGGTTAGGATCTTTGCACCAGAAAAGACAAACGTATTGGTTAGGATCTTTGTGCCAGAAAAGACAATGTGCTGGTTAGATCCTTGATCCAGAAAAGGCAACGGATTAATTGATCAATCAATTAGTGTTAGGCTTTCCGTTAAATAGCGATTAGAATTAATAGAATAGAACATACAATCCCCTTACTTCGAGTAATTTAGAAACTCCCTTAATTTCTTTGCTCAATACCTCTTGTTATTTACCTATTCCACTCATAATTCATATATATTAAAATCCGTAATTCGTTACTAAATTAATTGACTGTAACAGTACAGTACATGTATTACTTTTCTGAGTTGGATTTGTCGATAAAAAAATTTGTTGGTTATTGACGAAAATTTGCGCACTCCTTTGTACATTGAACATTTAGATGAATTCCAGGTTAGGAACGGAGTTGATTCTCCACAAATATTTATAATTAATTTATAATGGTTTCACTAATTTACCCTCCAAGTTCTGATTGGCTAGCTTCACCAATAAGAACCAATCAAAACTTGGAATAAATTTTCTCATTTCAAAAAAGTATAAATAGGCCAGCCGTCTAGCTAATTTTCCTGTTTTTTTATTTTAAAATTCTCATAGATAGGGAAGATCAGCACTAGGATTACCTGGAATGGGAGTATTGCTTTGACTAATTCATATTACATTATTAACATAGTGATAGCGATAATAAATTTATCATCATTATCTCGTTACTCTTACTTCCAAATAAACGTATTTACAAAGTGAACTCAATGTTGAAATCGCATGATTGTAATAAATGTTTGCGTTGTCGTGTAAAAAAAGTTAGTTGTAGTGAGTGTTTCTCTTATCACAGACAAATTTCTGAAATTTCTAATAAAGATAATGATGTCAATAATCTAATAAAAGAATGCAACAAAGTAATTAAAAAAGATGAATTATTTGAATGGATCCCTTTTGAAAGATTTGCCAACCTTGAGTTTCTTAAAAAAGGAGGTTTTGGGTCAATTTATAAAGCAACATGGTTGGACGGACCATCAAATAGCCATTGGGATCATGAAAAAAATGATTTTATGCGAAGAGGAGAAAGGAAAGTTGTGTTAAAATGTTTAGATAATCAAATTACTCAGAAGTTTATTAATGAGGTAAGAACACTTTCTAAAAAATAGATTAATAAGTCATTGTTTATAATATCAATCTTTCAAAAATAGATTCAGACTGCTCTAAAATGCAATCGTTTTGGTTATGATGATGTAATTTTCAATTTACGTAATTGGTTGACTTCAATTTCCATGAAGTTTATGCTTCAAGGCTCACTGGCAGCTATAAACTCAGTTATTACCGCTATTAATGATATAAAATATGTTTTTCGCCGTTTAAATTATTACGGGATAACTAAAAAACTAGATACAAATGAATATGCCATAGTAATGGATTATGCAGAAGATGGTGATCTCCATAAATATATTAATTCCAATTATGAAAAATTCACTTGGAATAAAAAATTATTTTATTTATATTCAATTATCAATGATCTAATAAAAATTCAAAGAGAAAATTTTGTACATCGTGACTTTCATCCTGGAAATATATTAATATTCTTGGATAGACCTCAAATTGCTGATTTTGGACTTACCGGCCCAGCAGATCTAAAAAAACCTAATCAAGGAATTTACGGAGTTCTTCCTTATATGTGCCCAGAGGTGTTAGAGGAAAAACCGTATACTAAAGCAGCAGATATATATAGCTTGGGGATGATTATGTACGAAATTTTTACTGGTGAACGACCATTTGGTGAACGAAGTCATGGAATTGATCTTGCATCAGATATCCGCAAAGGAGTACGACCTCCGATACCAAATACTGTGCCTAAATGGTGCAAATTTATTATTGAAAAATGTTGGGATCCTAATCCAGAAAAAAGACCAAGTGCTAAGGAACTTTACGACTTTCTCTTTACAATCCGTCATCCAGCAGACTTCTCGTTTGAATTGCTAAATGAATTGCATTTTCAATGCAACGGTTTTTTAAAAAATAAAAAACGTCACTATATTTATTCAAAAATACACAATTACTATATTTATTCAAAAATTAAAAAGAATTTTAAATTAGAAAAGAAGAAATGGAAAAAACAAGATAAAGAGATGAGCAAAAAACAACAACACAATGATGCAGTTTCTACTTCAAAATCAGTAACCCCAATTGATACAAGTAAATATTCTGATATTGACATCGAATTTAGTGAAGATAAAGCGATGAAAAACAACAGTACAATGATGCAGTTTCTACTTCAAAATCCAATTGATACAAATAAATATTATGATATTGACATCGAATTTAGTGAAGAAAAAGAAGATAAATAACTATATTTCTTATAAATTTTATTTTGGTAATGTAAAAAACAGATACTTTGTTCTTGCTATATATTATTAACAAAATTAACTTCTTAATTTTATAATTTTATTAGTTATCATTACAATACAATTATTAAATTATAAAATTCAAGAAATATAATGAATAAGTATTTTTTATTATATATTTAAAATAAATAAAAAAAGAATTAAAATCTGATATGCCTTTAAATAAATTTATTTAAAGTATGATTAGCAAATTTTTTATAAGTAACTTATATAAGAAATTAAATAAAAATCATTTGAATTAAAATAAAGTAATGTAATTTTGATTTTTATTTTAAATATAAATTATTAAATTTTAAAACATATATTTTAATATAAGAAAAGATATTTATATTAAAAAAAACTGAGATTTTAAACAGACTATTTTGCAAAATATGAAATTTACTAAATATTAATTTTTATATATAAAGAATAAATAACAATTATTTAACTTTTTAAAGAAAAATTTTTTTATAATAAAAGTGAGAAAATATATAATTAGAAATAATTATAAAAGTTAATTATTATTTATTAAATATAAAAATAATTATATAGTATATAATAAAAATTAAAATATTTTCTTTATATCAAAGTTTATAATTTTATTAAGAAATAATTTTTATTTTTATATTAAAATAAAGTTTATAAAGTTTAATTAACATATTTTTCTGAAATTTTTATTCTAGTTTGCAAAGTTATTATAAAAATTTGTTCTTTAAAATACTTATATAATGATTTTAAATAAAATAATATTTTTATAAAAAATCTAAGATAATTTAAAAAATACATATTAAAATATTTTAATATAGAGATAAAATTATTTTTAATAAATTCTAAATTTTAATATTAAAAATATTTAAAAAAAATAATATTAATTAAATTTAATATAATATACAGTTAGTATAAAAAGTAATAGCAGACATGTTTTTTGTCTATAACTTAAAAAGAAATTGCTAAAAATTTATGAAAATTTAGTATTATATTTTTTAAGATAATGAAAATAAAATTTTTTAAAATCACAAAGCATGTTAATATAGTAATATTTTATGTAATCACATACTAAAGATGGCAGGCTGTGAGACTATTCTAATTAAATTGCTATAAAAAATTATTTAAAAATATTTTTTGTAAGTAAATATGAAAGAATTTTATAGAAATTTATTTAAAGATAAAGATATAGAAAATATATTTGTAATTTAAAAAAAAATTTAGTTAATAATTATTGAATAAATATCAATCAAAAAAAAACTTAATTTCGATAAATTTCATAATAAAATATAGTATAATATAGTAAAATTTATCAAAATTAAGCCTTTTTTGGCTGCTATTTATTTAATAAATATCAACTAAAGATTTTTTAAATTATAAATATATTTTTTATATCTTTAAATAAATTTTTATAAACTTATTTTCATACTTACTTATAAAAAATAATTTTTTATAGCACTTTAACCAGAATAGCCTTTCAGTCTGCCCTTTTTAGTATGTGATTTCACAAAATATTACTATATTAATATACTTTGTGATCTTAGAAAATTTTATTTTTATTATTTTAAAGAATATAATACCAAATTTTTATAAAGTTTTAACAATTTTTTATTAAGTTATAGATAAAAAACATATTTATTATTACTTTCTATACTAATTATATTTACATATATAAGAATAATTAAAATTAATATAATATTTAAATTTTTATTAATTATAATCTTTTATTATTAATTTACAAAATTTTCTAATTAAATATATTTTTCAGATATTTTACTGGAAACTATATATAAAATTAATTAATTTCATATATAATATAAATAAATTTTTAATAAAGATCTGAAAATTCTAAAAAAATATATATTAAACTAAAGAATTTTAACTATTTTTTAAGTTAAAAAAAATTTATTATAAAATTAAAAATCTTTATATATAAAAAAATATATATTTTATTTATTAAAAAATAATAAAAAATTCAAGTTGCCTCACTGACACATGTATAGACAAGAAGAATTTAATGTTGTTGACGAGAATTTTAATGCTAATACTGGCGGCGTTGGACGCTAATATTGAAAACAAATCTGACGATTTAGAGATTAACGAATTCATTGATTTGGTAGAAGAAAACGATAATGAAATTGAAAATTATATAGATAAAAACGTTATTTTCTTTGTTAAAGCCCAAATCAAAGCTCAGATATGAAATGAATGTTAGCATAGATTATAATATAGAGATTTCTAACATTCCGTGTACTTTTCCATATGAATTGTATCAATGAAATATACGTTATTGTCAAATGTAATATCGAAATCTTAAAACATATCTAATCTTTTATCATTTTTACTTACGAAAAAAGATTACGTATTTTAAAAGACTATTAAAATTCCTATGTATTACTATTTGTTGCAAACTTTCGTTGTGTAAATTTATTGTCAAAAATATATAAATTGAATTTTTAACAAATACAGGTATGTTTTTCGATAATATCAACCTCATAACAATCGTTTATAGCTGAAGAAGCTACTTGCCATTAGACAGCATGCGAGATACTTTTATCTCAATTAAATAGCATACAACGCAAAGGTGCGTGCAACACAAAAATACCAGTAACTTTCCGTCAATATATAAAATTTTGAATGCGGTTAACACATTAAGCTAAAAAAAAAGCTACCTAGACATATGGTAAGATGATATTGCAGTCCCCAGAATTCAACAAATACGTACGTTTTAACTTTTTTTTCTCCGAGTCGCGCTCGTCGAATTACATGCACATAGTGTGTACATGTATTATGTAAATGGTAAAATTAAAAATTTTTCCGAACTGCACAGACAGCATCGAACGTGGTGACACATTAATTTTCATCTGCTTCCCAGTAGACGTATTGGACGAATTTATTTTATTTTTTTCGGGCCATAAACATCACAATCGCCATCAGATCCGTATTTTGTAACCATGTTGCATGTATGTGATGTAGATTCACAATTGGGTATTGGTGCGCCAACAAGGAAAATTTGTAATAAGGTAAATTGCATGCACGAGATTTCGTTCGTGTACATGTGTTGTTTATCGTTATACGTACATACCTTTAGCAAATTAAAAATTTATTGTCAAAAACTAAACTTGAATTGATAACATGTAATAAAATTTAATCAAAACAAAGCTTATCTATACACCTAATAATAATGCAACGAGCATATTGTTTAACAGGGTCGAAAAAATGTATAAAAGAACAGCCATCAACTCCTTCGAAAATAACAGTCATCTCCCCAACAAAAGCCATAATTCCTTCTTTTTAGAAGCCCTCTTCCTTCTTTCTCTAAATCATCCTTTACATCTTCATCATCATCAACATCCATTACCAGAAATAAAATGGTTAAATTCACTGCTTACCTTGTTTTCTTGTTCGCCTTTTTGTTCGTTGTCGCGTCAGCTGACTACGAAATCACAAACCCCACTGCCCGTAATTATTCAATTCAAACGTTATCTTCAAGTTTGATTTCGAATATAGTACACACTTTTTTTGCTAATAATTTTTTATTTATTTATATAATAGCAACTGTCTGGCATAAAGGCTCATTCGCCACTATCAGATGGCTTAACCTTGGAAAACCTGACGTCAAGAAAACTGTGATTGCTTTACGTAAGGGTGATCCAGCAAATCTCGATCACGTCATGATCATAAACCCAAGCATCAATGCCAACAAACGTCTCTTCAGATTCAGAGTTCCAAAGAGTTTGCCAGCTGGTAACGACTACGTTCTCCAAGTAAGTTTAATAATACAACATACAACTTTTTTTCCTGACCTTTCCTAAAATTTTTTATTAATTCTTCATTGCTTTTCATAAAAAGATTGGTGAAATCGGTAAACAAGTCTCCTATAGCCATCCATTCACCATCAGCGACTAAACTATCTTGTTCGCTCCTGAAGTCATTCTTTCCGTGTATTAAAAAATATTGCGTTGGGGAATAATAAAATTTATTGTAAACTACCTCTCCTTTTCAATCTCGAATAGACCTTACATAAGTAGAATAATATAATAAATCGATCCTTTGTATTTGTATTATATAGAGTATTTAGAGCGATTTAATAAATGCTCTGAGGAATTTTAAAGCAAAATCGTGATTACAATTATAATAATTAATCTGATTATTTCGATATTAAGGGTAAAGTAAAATAATCTAAAAAGAATTTAAAAATACCAGCTATATAATAATAAAGTACTTGAGATTATACTGTCAAAAGGCTAACATAAGTGAACTTAATGCTTTTCCAAAAAATCTTCTTCAAAAATCGCCTCCAGCAAAACACTTTTATTTCGACGATGTTTATTACGTCGCACGAATTTCGAGTTATCATTATTATTATTATTGTTGTTGTTATTATCACTATCGTTAAGCTCGATTTTTGTTTGACATCCAAAAACAAAGTTTTCGTTGACTGATGTTGATATATCGGTAGGTTTGGATGATCTTAAGGTGTCTGTCTCCGTTGTTTGCGGCTGTTGTGATGTTGTTTTTAGAAAACACTCTGGGTAGCGTTCAGTTATGTAAAGAGATGTTGTTGTGTTGTTACTATTTTTAGATTTGATGATATTGTTGCAGTAATGAATTTCCACTTTAGTGTTTGAGTTTATTGAGCCATCTTTAGTAGCATTCATCTTTGAATATGATAAAAAAAGACTCGTAAATTATTTTTGGTCGATTGATTTATTGAAGTTTGACAAATTTAAACGATGCTCAAAGGTCTGCAGCAACGACCGCTTATATATTCGTGATTATTCTCTCCTCTCTTCCCCCCTTATTTTTTCTCTCATATCAATATCAATCATTATAATCAATTTATTTTTTTGTATAGAAATTCTAGGGCTTATGATTTATGGGATTGTAATGATTTATATATAGTGATTTAGTAGAACATGGGGGAAAGGAAATTGAAGCAATGGGAGATCGTTCGTTGGATCTATTTTAATGATGTTGTAATATTGAGTTCATGCAATAGAAAAAACAATTGTGATTGTTTCTGCGAGAGATCGAAATATTAATGCATGCGATCTATTGGCGAAACAGAGTGATGGGATGACCATTATTGTTGCTTTTATTTAGTTAGCAATGATTTAAATATAAAATTTGGGGTGTATGATGTAGGAGGTTCAATAGGAAAAAAGAGATTTTACAGTCAAATACATGTATGATCTTAAAACAAAAACTTACGTGCTTTCTTTTCACAACAGTTATGTGCGTTAACTTTATAGCTGCATACAAGCCAAGCAAATCTTTTGACATGTAAGGAAAAAACTCGTCTTAGCTATACCAACACTGCACATGTATAATAGAACCAATCAAAAACTGCGCCTCCTCTGTTTCAAGAAAAATAGTGCCGTGGCGGTGTTACATACAAATCATTTTTTTCACTGTATAAATCTATTCATCATGTGTGCAATTAACTAACTGACCGAATTAATTCGTTACCGTAACGTTAATTGAAAGCCTCTTTATCATTTTATTATGGAAACTTCAATGAGGTTATGGACATGATCTAAAACGAAATTATATCAGTATATCGATTTATTTAAGTAACACGACACGATGATGGCTTTGTTACCACCTGAAAGTAATTTTTCCCATTATTATCATCATCATCATCATCATCATCATCGTGTGATATGGCAACAGTGAAAGTTAAACGAATTTTGAATTTTACAAGCTCACTTGTCACGGCCCTTGGAACGTTGATGGTTCTGATCTTTGTCCTCTTGACATTTCCTGTAAATCTGGTGCCGAATATCTCGACAACGCAAGAAAAAGCACGACATAGTAACGTTTTGACATGGCATTCGGAATTGAAAAGCATGTATTTTTATTAACTCGTTTGCCAATCTCTTAGAATATAAATTAACATCATCATTGAGTAGATTATGACGAATACCAACAAGACACACTTGACCTCTGCGCAATCCTTCTCACCGGAATAACATCACATCTCGCCATCTACTGGAGCATTTTCTACAGACAACCACGAAACACGATTACCTACTTTCAAAATGGAATCGCGTCCACACCAGCCACGCTTTTCAATAAATTGCTTTCAATCTACTGCCTCGTCACATTCTACGCGATTCTAACGAGCTTTTTTGTGGATCGTTCGAAATTGTTTGCACCGGTCGGAATATTTCAAAATAGTTTGGAGTTTGCAATTGTATTGCTGATGAAGGATGGCGGACGAATAAAGACTGATTTGTTTTTCGTGTTGTTGTGGATGCACTCTTGGGTGGTGATATGTTTTGTGGTTTTTTTGAGGTGGCCTTGGGATGCCGTTTTATTTAGAGGACAAGGTATTTTATTTTTCATTATTATTTTTTTTTTTATTAAAAATTGTGGCTTATTTGATTTTAACTTAATGTTTTTACAGAATTAGTTTTGGATTTAATTCTATCAATAATGTTTATCAGAATATTATACAAGTCATCAAAAAAGCAGAAAAAAGAAGCGCTCAAATCTAATAGCCTCCCGCGAAAAGTTTCTTTGACTGTGAGTGATATCTCAAAAATTGGAAGTGTCACTCTGTCCTCTACAGCATCAACATCGAATTCATCGCAATTGCAGCCACTTCTTCCAAAGACACTCGAGCACCCAAAACAATTATGGATACTAATCTTGTCTTCGATGTTGCATCTTTTTGGGGATTCGGCTGTGGCAGTGTTTCCTGATCTGGGACCGATGTAATTTTACACTTGCTCAGAATTTTATGTGTTATTAATAAGCTCATTGCGATCTTTTTTTTTAATTGTTGCAGAGTGTCCTTGTCGACTTTTACATATGTGATATCTTTCCCGTTATACGCTTTTTATATTTATTTGGAAACACATGATATGAATGTTTTACCAATCGAGAAACGGTATTATTGGCCAAGAACGCCGGGTTGGAAGTTTGTTGTGATTTTTTTGTGGGCTGTGATTTATAGTCTTGTGATTCTGCGAGTGAGCGTTTTTGGAATTGAAAATTGGCAGATGAAGGAATGTTTTTTGGGTAAGATTTTTAGCAGTTTAAAGAGAAGACATGCCAACTAAAGTACAGGAAATGCCGCGCAAAAATCGAATATATAAAGTTTTATTTTTTTTTAATTCATGAAGCAAGTTCTTTAAATTTTAAATTGATGCCCAAGTAAACTAAATTCTTTACAAAAATCATTTTTTTAACTTGGTTGTTTCTAATAAAGAAATATTTTCTCTTTAGAAATTTGCCTAATTATGGCGGAATTATCTGCGTTAAGGCATCCATGCTACATGTATATGTATATTGCTATAAATTAATTAACTAAAAATTCGAAAAATCCGAAAAATAAAAACGATAACGATTTTGTCAGCTAAAAAAATGTTATGAAAACGAATAGCTTGCTTTATATCTATCTAGTGCAACATTTTTTTAGAGACCTTTTTGCTGAATTTTATATCTGAAAAATTTGAAATTTTTGTATGAATCGCAAAATTCCCTAATAATCCAAAGATGAACTATTAAAAATACAAAGGTAACCCGTTATACCGAATATCCCGTTATAACGAAGCATTTTCAAAATCCGTTTCCACTCATATGAAAAATAACCGAAGTTTAATATGAAACTCTATGTTAACCGTATCCGAAGATTTTCTTAAAAACAGCAGTAACAAATTTACCCTGTTAAACCGAAACTTTTCGATGTAACCGAATTAACCGAAGACCACCTTTTGTTATCTGAAGGAAAATATTTTTACCAATAAAAATACAGTGTTGAAATGGTGGTCTTTAGGATACATGAAGACTATAGTGACAGTAACCGTTCTACTACTTCAAAGCGACTATGGAAGGACGAAAATGCTTCTACTGGTTCCTCTAAATATTTGAAAACATCTGTCAAAGAGAACACTAAAAGAAAACGAGTTAGCCAAAAAATTGAGATTTGCAAAGTGAAAAACTCAAACTCAAACATAAAGAACAACCAGCTGGCTTCACAGTATGGTATTGGCGAAGCAATGATCTCTGATATCCTAATTTCTGGCATTAGAACCAAATGACTACACTGCATATTTTGCATTATGAAAGATCACCAAAATTGAACAAACTTTGGCTATTTGGATTGGCCAGGCAACAAATGACAACCAAATATTGTCTGGACACGTTGTCATTGCAAAAGCTGCAGCTTTAGCAGAACATCTTAAAATAAAAAACTTCAAAGACTCTCACGAATGATTTGACTGCTTTAAAAAGCGTTATAATATTTGTGAGTATATTCGAGATGGCGAGGCAAACTTGACACCTCTGGAAGACTTGTCACAATATTGCAGTGACCTCCAAAGTCTATATGGGAGTTAGACAATGTTTTTAATTGTAATGAAATCACTCTGTATTGGAAATTGGAACTCTTCAAGAATCTTGCTTGCCATTTAGTTTCAGAAACAAAAAAATCTAAAGATCATATTATAATTCTGCTAATATATAATGCAACAGCTTACACCAGTTTTTATTCACAAATATAGAATTCAAAATATATATGCAATATTGATCAAAAAGATCTATTTGTTTATTATTATTGAAATTCAAATAGGTAAATATAATTAGAAATTTCAATCATTGGCTTATCAAGCTCAATAATGACTTGTAGAAGGAGTAATATCATATTTTGCTTTCACTGAATAATGTTATTGTGCATATAATTAATCGTGTAATATAAGAATTATATATTTATTTAAGATAAGTAATTTATTTTATTAAATTTAATAATAATATACTAATATTTTTTATTAAGTGAAATATTATTAACTTCTTAATAAAAATAGAATAAATATTTATAATATATTTATTAAGTTATATATTTTAGTATTTAATCAATACAATTTATTTCATAAAAAAAGTTTAAAAATATATATAGATATCTTATTATTAAATCAAATTATTAATAGTATTAATACTTTTCTCAATTTGCTATTAAATAATAATTATAATAATAAAATAATTTAAAACTTAATCAATTAACTTATATTAGATGATTTATTTTTAGTAAATAAATATATTAATATTAATTTAATAATATAAAGTAAAGATTTTAAGTAATAATAAAATTCTAACTTTAATTCAAGATAATAAAATTATTAAAAAAAATTTAAAATTAATCAAATTAAAAATAATAATTACTAAAGATTTTAAGTTAGTTAATAAATTAATATTAATTATTATACAAAAAAATATTTATTTAATAAAATACTATTTTATTTTTATTATAAAGCAAAAAAAATAATTCTTATTTATTTTTTGATCTTAATAAATATTTTTTTAATTATCTTTCTAATTTATTTTATAGATACTCTATAAGATTTAAATCTAATAATTAAAATAATTAATTATTAAGTTTTTTTAATTTAATATTTAATATTAATAATATAAATTAAAGTATTATTATTTTAAAATTAATAATCTTTATTATTAAATTTTTTTAAAAAATTTTTTCAAGATATTAATATAATTTTTATAATTTATTTTTTTATATATTAATATTAAAAAATCAAAATCTTTATTTGAAAAATATTTTTATATTATTATTTTATCTTTTTATATTTTATAATTAAAATAATCTTATTAATATTATATTTAAAATTAACTCTTAAATAATTTTAAATAGTTTAGATAATAATTTATTAATAATTTAATTATATAGATATTAATTAAATATATTTATACTGATTTAAAGATTAGTTTTAATTATATTATATATTTAAAAATCTTTAAATATATTTAAAATTATTATTATATATAGTAATAATCAAAAATAATGTAATGCTTAAATTTTTTACTAATTATAATTAGTAAAAAATTTAAGTATTACATTATTTTTTATTGTTACCATATATAAGTTAATTATTTTATAATAAATAAAATAATAAATTTTATTTTTATTATTCTTAATATAAAATTAATTTATATCTTTTATATTATATAAAATTATTTTATTAATAATTATAAATAAGATAAAATATAATATGAATAATTTTAATTTATAACTTATAATTTATTATTTGAATATATTTAAATCTAAAGTAAAAGTATAGAACAGAAAGAATATATTTATAAGAAAAGAAATAAATACAAAAT